>JAJEJO010005195.1:0-19902 GCA_020662805.1 Glaucomys volans
AAAAAATATTTGGTCACTTTGCCACACAAAAGGAAAGTTAAAAGCTCTCAGCCTTCCCTTGATTTGTTTTAAATGCAATATATTGTGTTAACAACTATTCACATAGATTCAGGAAACAATACATGTAAACTGTGTAAAACGATGTCCTAAGAGGAGGCAAAAATAACTTCAAACCTGGAACTCTCTGCCTAAGATTGTAAGAGGCCTTACCTGAAATAAGGGTCTGCCTCCCACCCTGCTACAAGTCAGAATGTTTCCAAAATAAGTTAGCTTTCAGCTCATTTAAAGGTATATTCAAAAGATTGTGTTTTGTTGTAGAATTACTGTGATATCAAATAGGAAATATAATATATAACTCAGGCAGGATTTAGGATGATGAAATAGACAAAACAGTAACTGGTGAAACTGGCTTGCTGGATGTTTAAGATCAAACTTAAGGATTGAGATTAAAATAAAGGGGCCAAGAAAACCAGTTTTGGTTCTTGCCCTCAGAGTCAGCCTGCATCCAGGGAATAAGAGTTCCCCATGAAAAGTTCTCTACGGAACTTTGCAAGTCCGGGTCAACACTGCTGCCTTCGCTGCTGCCAGAACTCAGAGTTTTCGTCCATGCAGACAGTGGGCAAAAAACACCGCCTGGTCCTTTCTGTGTTGCACAGAAGGCATCGCTGTGTCCAGAGCCGAGGAAACACCGGCTGCCATGGTAAAAAAAAAAAAAAAAAAAGCCACAGCCAGAGCAAAACAGCCAATGGGGCCCAGATGCCACCGCCACCAGAGCTCGGAGCCATCCAGGACAGAACCCAATCTGAGTGGATGCTTCTCAACAACCCGTGCATTCCAGGCTTGTCCCCCAGAGTTGGAGATACAGCAGAGATTGCTGACAATAAGGAGGTGCAACAGTGGGCCAGACAGGCTTGGCTCCTGCCTTCCTGGGGCTGATGGGAGTGAGCAAGGACCAGCCTCCCTTTGCCATGAATGGAAGCAGAGCTGCCAGCTGTCCGCAAGGCAGAAGCCACTGCCTTGGAGCTGCTGGAATCCAGGAGGAGCGCTGCTGCCCGCCCCAGAATGCAGAGGCTGCTGGAATGAAGATGCTGAAATCCAGGAACTGCCACCACCCAAGCACAGGACTCTCAAATTCCCCACGAGTGACCCCTGTGAGAACTCGGCTGACTCTTAAGAGACAGGAATGGGTCAATTTGACCAGCTTGATCTTAAACACCTAGCAAAACAGTTAAAACCAAACCAAACCATAGACATTCTTGGGCATTTAAAAGAAACAATAGTTTAATGTAACTTAAGATGTACTTGTGTTAGCCCCTAGAATAGGACTGGAGGCTACAAAAGAGAGATTCTTAGGCAAATGTACCTGATAACTCAAGTTCCCAAATAAAGGCCTCAACCTCTCCAGCCTTTGATAGGCCTTGTTATGGGAACAACTTCTCAGTTCTTCCACCTGGTGAGAGATTGACTTCTACCATGTCATGATATTCTGTATTAATCTCATTTTGGTACTTGTGTCATTTTGTTTCTCTCTCATAGAAGCACCAACCCCAGATGACTCTACAACCTGCTCTTCCTAAGCAGACTTCTGCTCCTCATTGACCAGATTCCTAAAAAGAACTTCAAACTGCTTCCCCAGACTCCGCCCCCTTCCAGCTGGAAGCAGCAAGAGAGGTAGGCACCCCCTCTCCCTAATTACAGGCAGTAGTGTAAAATAAGAAATCTGGTCAAACTGAGGAATGGAACCCATCAGAGTCCGGGGAGTTGGAAACTGAAAAACCACTAGTTTCCTAAACAAGGATTTGTTAATGTGGATAAGACCAGTGGGGAATGTTATACTTCCCTGAAAGATTCTCCAGTGCTGTCCAGAGAGAGAGTCAGCCCCACCCTAATCCCCCCTCCCTATAGCCCAACCCTAAACCTTCCCGTGCCCTATAGCCCTGCTCTAATCCCATCCCGAGCCCTATAAAAGTTGGCAATGACACAATTAACTCGGGATCCCCGGAACCTCGCTTTTAGGAGTAAGGGAGGTCGTCGCTGGCCAGCTAAAATAAAGGCTTCTCTTGGCTTTACGTGATCGGCTTGGATGATTTTATTTTCTTTGGCTATAACAATCAGAGATATGGCATTTTCTTCATATGAACTCTGTGCCTATTTTGTTAGATTTATACCTAAGGACATGCACGGTGACTTATACCTGTAATCCCAGAGACTCAGAGATCGAGGTAGGAGGACACAAAGTTTGAGGCCAGACTCAGCAACTTAGCGAGATCCTGTCTCCAAATAAAAAATAAAAACAGCTGGGGATATAGCTCAGTGGTAGAGGGCCCCTGGGTTCTCTCTCAAGTACCAAACACACAAAGACTCATACCTAGGTATCCCTCCCTTTTTTGGTGCTATATAAATACTGATGTTGCTGGTTATCAGTGACAAGTTCTGCTTCCTCAAATGTTGAAGTATAATACCAGAGAAGCACGCCAAGGCAAGCATATGAAGCAGGTTTTATTTAAAGGTAGTAACACAAACTTCGCCCAGGAGGGAGAAGAGGGCCATGGCTGGTATTCTGGTATCCTAAGAAGTGAGAGCCCCCTGCCCTTTTTTATAGACTAAAGTTTCCTTTGTTCTCCTGCTCTCTCCCCCACTTCTCTTTCCTTCCCACCTGTGTGACTAGGCCCATGAAAGGGCAAAAGGTGAGAAGCAGATGGTCATGGGGAGGGGTCAAATGGAGTGATCCAGGCAGGTGACAGCCCTGGGGGCACTAATTAGCAATTCTGTGCCTGCAGCCTTATGGGCAGGTAAACTTGGTGATTAAAGGACTCTGGAGACATTGACATTCCATTCTCCCAAACTCAGGTGGCCTCCATTTTTTCTCAATTCAACCCGATTCCCTATTCTACACTGACTGCCTGACCTCAATTTTGGCTTCAGTACTACTCTTTTGAATTTTAAAGTCCGATTACTGATTTCTGTTATATGGAAAACCAGTTCTCTTACAGCCAAATCTGTTGTTTAGTATACTGTCCTCCTGTTGATGTGGTATTGAAGTGTGGGAGGGGAGAAAGAAGTCTGTAATCTTTTGATTTTTTTTTAAGTGGGCTTGAGACCCTGGACTGTGACTTTCAGAGTACTTATCAGCCTTTTTTCTTACATATCACACAAAAGTTACAAAGGACTCAAAATGTCTAATCGTCCTTCATCCAGATAGACAAAGCTCTGCTAAAGTAGACTGTCTTATGGACAAGCATTTGTTATTGACCAAAGAATGCTCTATTTAAAAGAAAAAAAAATAGTTGTAGGTGGACACAATGCCTTTATTTTATTTATGTATTTATTTATATGTGGTGTTGAGGATCAAACCCTGTGCCTCACAGATGCTAGGCAAGCCCTGTACCACTGAGTCACAACTCCAGCTCCAGAATGCTCAATTTTTAAATTGTTATTTTTTCCTTTCCTTCTGCCCAAAGCCAAAGGGTTTTCTCTCTGGTATAAGAATTTTGTAGCATTTCTGGAAGTAAAACTCCAAAAGGTTTAGGAGCTCCCTGGACACTGGGCTGTGAAGAGTTTTAACCAGTCCAGGCTCACCCTTCAGTCATCTGTCAATTGCTGTTTGAAACAGACTCTCTCTGAAATTGAAGGAAGCCTGTGAACAGAAGGGCAACTTTCCTATACTGAAAATGAAAGTACCTAATTTTTTTTAACTTCTGAACTTCCTCTTTATGAGAATAAAAACTACCCCACCCCTGCGGACATGTCACTGACTTATCCTCAGGTATCGCGTGAGGATCGTGCATTTCCTGTCTTTTTTCTAGCTCTGTGACCTCTTGTCTTATAAAAGCTTCCCTGGACCTTGAGTTTTCTGAAGATGGAAATTTGAAACAAACAAATGACCAAAAAAAAAAGTCTTCTTCCTTCAAAGCTGGCTTTAAATAAAACCTATTTTCCAGTCAATTTGATTGCATCTCCGTGGAGCAGGATGGAACCTACGTCTTTCGTGGCCCCGTAACTATCTAAGGGTTTGACTGATTCTGGCTCCAGCAACTATTGCTGCAGGTAAGCTGTTGATACTAGACTTCTGTTTTTGTCCCTGATGCCAATCCAATAATGAGGACAAGATTTTGAGACAAAGGAAAAAGAAGTTCTATTGCTCTGCTAGTGAAGGAGAAACTCAGGGGACTCCTGTCCCAGAGGCTGTGATTCTGGAAGGGAAATAGAGGACTTTTAAAGAGGTGATTCAAAGGCTGCACTTCAGCTGTGCCCAGTCAGGAGTCATAATTCATTTGTAACCTTGAGAGAGAGCCTGGACTCCTTCATTCCTGCAGTGTGTGAACTTGGTCTAGGACAGGAAGGAAGTTAATATTGCTTCTACCGTGATTAGGGATGGGAAGAAAAGAGAAAGGGGAAAAACCAAACGAAAAAACAAAACCAGTTTTAAAATAACCCGCAGTTGCAGAGCAGTGAGGGTTATCTTCAAAGCATGAAATGGACCCGTTATATTTCCTCACTGTCAAATTCTATCTTCCATTACCATAGAAAAATGGATGACGTCATCTCCAAGCTGCTTCTTGCTGAAACTGTGCAATGAAGGGGGTCCTGGAATGGAAGATTTTTACCCCCTGTTATTGTCAGTTTTTCTTTTGGATTTTTTTTTTTCCTTCTTCTTGGTACAGGGCATTCAACCCAGGGGTGCTTAACCATTGAGCCACATCTCCAACTCTTTTAAATATTTTATTTAGAGATGATCTCACTGAGTTGTTTAGGGCCTCACTAAGTTGCTGAGGCTGGCTTTGAACTTGGTGATCCTCCTGCCTCAGACTCCTGAGCCACTGGGATTACAGGCATGTACCACTGTGCCTAGCTTCTTTTGGACTTTTACCAGAAGGGATGGAGAGTTGATTCCAACCTTGGTGGGGACCTAGAAGAAGCACACTCACATATAGCAATTAATATTTGACTAATTGTCCTGCAAACTGTTTTATTCGAGTTTCTTTTGCTACAGCCACATTTTGCCCCTCTCCTTCCCCAGGGTACCAGGACGGGTCTCTACTGTACCGTTTCTTTCTGGGTTCCATTTAAGCATGCTTCTGGGAATGACCTTACTGAAGAGAGCAATTAGCAGCACCTTAACCCATTGCTGGTGAGTTTCTTGGCATGACTTAACCACTGTCTTTTTTTTTTTTTTTTTTTCCTTTTATGGAGCTGGGGATTGAACTCAGGGGCACTCGGCCACTGAACCACATCCCCAGCCCTATTTTGTATTTTATTTAGAGACAGGGTCTCACTGCTTAGTACCTTGTCCTTGCTGAGGCTGGCTTTGAACTTGCAATCCTTCTGCCTCAGCCTCCCAAGCCACTGGAATTACAGGTGGGCGCCACCATGCCCGGCACCACTGTCTTTTATAAGGTGTGATTTATCTTTTCTATTTCCCTCTAGATTGGGATCCCAGGACATGTGTAACTTCTGTTGGATAGCCAATCAACCAGCTCACTTGTTGGGTCTCTTCTTTCCTTTTGACAGTCTGAGAGCACTTGTCAGGGCAATTAGCTGGACTTTCTGGGATGATGTTCCAGGTGGCAAAGCCTCAGCTTCTAATGCCTGTTGTGTGATCCCAGCATATCCATCCATATCTGCAGGTCCGCTGCCCATGAAGCTACTCCCCATCCGTGAAGAGGTCCCAGTTCAGCTCTGTGATGGACTGATCGGACAAGTCCAACCTGCTAGAGTAGACAGTCTCTAAAATATCCAGGCAGTATTGTCCTATTATCATCAACAGAGTCGCTGGATTTGAGGTGGACACCATTATAAGGCTGACCTTGGGGTTGCCTGGTATCTCCCCTCCCCCCAGCAGTCAGCTGGTAGCCACCCCTTTGTTCTAGTAAGACCAAGACTTGGGGAGAACAAGGGTTGTCATCAAGAAAACTTCTCAACCTCTTATAGTAAATCACAAGTGGCAGTTACTGCCCACAGGTGGGACAGGGTGGGCGCATCCTTTTGCTGTGTAGTCAGGCTGTTTTGACAAATAGGCCACTGTTCATGGCACATCTCCCGATGTCTGCCCCAGTGATGGGTGTCCCCTGGTCAAATGAGGTGTCCTGTCAGATCTTAAAAGGGAAGACCATTCCTGTCCCCAGATCACAATCTAGCAGTGTCAACACCTACTGCCATGTTCTTTGTGGTCAGCAGATCCCCTTTCCCCATGAGCTAAAGGGACTGGGAGGCAGGACAGAGACCAAGTCCTCTTTGCCCATTTCTCTACACCAGGCAGCTTTTCTAGGACTTGCCCCTTAGCTCAGGGATGGTGTACCTGAACCCCAGTGGAATGATCTGTGGCTGTCTGGGGTTGGGCTGAGAAGCAGGGCCAGGCCTGCCAGCACTGGGTTGAAAGGATTTAAATCTTGTTAAACTTCCTCGGGTGTCGTGCTGTCCTTGCATATCAGAGGCAGTGCCTCCTTTTGTACCATCGACTTAGTTTCTGACTGTTCAGACTCTTTATCATACAACTGCATAGAATCCTGCATGTATGGCATTTCTTCCATTCACTGAACCTCTGACACACCAACTCCAATGGCATGATTGTATAATAATTCAGAATACCAAATCAATGACCAGGTTTTGTTACAGTCAAATATCATTTTTTTCTTTGACAGGTTTATGCCACTATGTGGTCCTTTTAGCTAAGACCTTTTTCAAGAGACTATCAGTAGGAGAACATAGCATTGCCATTGCCTTAAAGGGCCAGTAGGAGATACAAACCAAAACAGAAAAAGGGATGAGCTGAGGGGAATCCCCAAAATCATGGCTGACAGATAGAAACCTTTAAAACAGATCACAGATAGGGGAAAAATGCCCTAGATTTAACCATGACCCCTGTACTAATGGTGCCACTGATGTCCCCACAAAGAGGGACCAGATGTGTGGAATCAAGGGTCTCTGCATGCACGCTGGGGAAGCTACCAGATGGCCAAGGTGTTGCAACTTTACAGCATTCAGTTTTCTTTTTCTCAAAGAAGACCAATCGGTGGAGCAACCCATACTTCCCAGGGAGAGAATGAGGGAGCTCCCTGAAGCAAAAGGAGCTTCAGCAGCCCCTGGGACGGTCCCACAGTCCCTCCCTGTGCTTACAGGAACAGTTCCTTGATTCAACCCAAGGCAAATTCACCCTCTCTCCTAATTCTCCAGTGGTTGGCTTCCAACAAGCTCACCAGCCACCTCGGATCCTCAGCACAGACGCAGAGGGCCAGAGTATGTGTGTGTGTGTGTGGGGGGGGGGGTGTTCTTGGGTCCCCTATGAGTCACCAAGTGTGATACCAAAAGCTCAGTCCTTGTCCCTGATGCCAATCCAATAATGAAGACAATATTTGGAGAAAAAGGAAAAGGAAGTTCCGTTGCTCTCCTAGCAAAGGAGAAACACAGGGGGCTCCCGTCCCTGAGGCTGTGATTCTGTCACTGGGAACAGAGGGCTTTTAAAGAGGTGATTCAAAAGCTGTGCTCCAGCTGTGCCCCGTCAGGAGTCAGATATTCACTTGTATCCTTGAGAGACAGCCATTTATTTCTTAGGTCCTCTGGTGCCAGTCTTGAAGCCTGGACTCCTCTCTCCACTCCTGTGATGTGTGAGCTGGAGGATTTTGGCCTAGGATGGGAAGAAGGTTAATATTGCTTCCATCATGGTTAGGGAGTGGGAGGAGAGAAGAAAGGGAAAAACACCTGTCAGTTTTTAAATGAGCCAAGTGGCAGAGCAGAGAGGGTCATATCGGAAGCATGAGGTGGACCTCATTTACTGTTATGGGGCACAACTTAATAACAGGCCGTTCACCACTGAGAAGTCCAAATTTGAGAGTCTTTATTAAGCCGGTCAGCTGACTGTCTCACACAATGCCCCAAAAATGGTTATTGGGAGAACAGCCCTGACCATAGCATAAATTGCAGGGGTTCTTACACCAAAAATCACATCAATCATAAGTGTCTGTTGCTATGACTTGAAATTACAAACTTTCATCATGAAATCATCAGCAGAGGGGGAGGTGGGTCAAAATGACCCTTACCTAGGTACAAACTAAAGAATGGTTACTAACATAGGAATCAAAAGAGAACAATTTTTCATCACCTAAGAATCGCCATTTTGCATTGTTAAACATGTCATGTTAAGTGACTGTTGATGGGTACAGAAGTAGGGTGTTCCCATGGGAGAAGCTCATTTCCTACATAACATGGAGTCTCAGAGCAAGATGGAGTCTGTTTAGTCATTGCCCACATAGCCTGGCCTGTAACATTTCTATGGAGCCAAATCTGTCAGCCCATCACACTGTGTTTCTCGATAGTCGCCTGTCAGTTCAGTTTGGGGGGATGGCGGTGGTGCTTTGCCCTCAATTCTCTGAGGAATCTAAGAAGACCTGTTGATTTTCGGTTTATTCAGCCTTTTTCTGGTTGTATTGGTATTGTTGTGAGGATGGCCATGGTGATTTCCAAGCTTTTTATATGTGAGAGCTGAAACCAAAAGTCTTCTCTCCTGGACACCACTGATTTGATATGTCTCAAATATCTGGTTTCTTTCTCTTTTTTAAAAATATTTTTTTAGTTGTTGATGGACCTTTATGTTACCTGTTTGTTTGTTTATTTATTTATATGTGGTGCTGAGGATCAAACCCAGGGCCTCACACATGCCAGGCAAGCGCTCCACCACTGAACCCCAGCCCCAGCCCATCTGGTTTCTTTCACTCAAAATCATTCATTAGCTAATTGAGTAATTTTGCAACTGTGTCTATGAGAGAGGTAGGCCTGTAATCTTCCTTTATTGTAATATCCTTTATAGGATTTGGAATTAAGATGAGGTTTTCCAAGTGAGTTGGGAATGTTCCTGCTTTTTGTTTTCTGAAGCAGAATTTTAGCACGCCATGTAAAGTGTTTGTTAAGTGGAAGATCTGCTGGGGAAGCAATCTGTGCCTAGGATTGTCTTTGGCAGAATGTTTTAAGTCATGGATTCAATTTAGTTGAAAAATATAGCATTATTTGGATTTATCTTTCTTCTTGTGTTCATTTTTAAAATTTTTTTAGTTGCGAGTGGACCTTTATTTTATTTATATGGGGTGCCGAGAATTGAACACATGCTAATCCAATAATGAAGACAATATTGGTAGGCAAGTGCTCTACCACTGAGCCACAACCCCAGCCCTTGTGTTCATTTTGATAAGACTTTTTTGAGGATTTGTTCATTTTTTCTAAATTTCCAAATTAATTCAAATAAAGTTATTTATCATATCTTCCTGTGATGTTTTAGTGTGTGTAGGCTACGCCTTGAGGTGCCGTTTTCATAGTTGTGATTGGTTAATCTCACCTGAAGTGTCGCAGTTTGATTGGTATTTGTAAAACTCCAACTTTTTGCTCATTCAATTCTCACTGGTTTATTTGTTTTCTGTTTTATTCTATTTTCTCTTTTATGCGTTCTATCATTCTTTGTAATTTCTTTGAATTTCTTTTGTTTTTCTAACTGTGGTCTGATCCCCGTAGTTCTGATTCCAGTGTTGGTGGTGGCCTGATGCAGAAAAACAAAACAAAACAGAGTAAAGAACTAGGGAAAACAGAAAGTCCCCTTAAAATGAGCTGGGTGTGTTGGCACATGCTTGTAATCCTAGCAACTCTGGAGGCTGAGACAGGAGGATCACAAGTTTGAGACCAGCCTGAGCAGATTAGCGAAGCCCTAAACAACTTAAAAACTGAAGAGAAGAGATAGGGCTGGTGATACGGTTCATTGGTAGAGTGCTTGGCTAGAGTGCATGAGGCCCTGGGTTCTAGCCCCAGCACTGCAAACAACACAAGAAAAAATAAAAAGGGCTGGGATGTAGCTCGGTGGTCTCCAGCATCAAAAAATAAAAAATAAAAAAGTGTAATTCATTGGACTAGTATAACTGAACTATATCCCTGGCAATTTTTATTCTTATTTTATTCTTATTCTGAGATAGGGTCTCACTAAGTTGCCTTCACTGGCTAGGAACTTGTGATTCTCCTGCCTCAGACTCCCAGGTCACTGGGATTATAGGGGTATGCCCCACCATGCCCTGCTCGCTCTTTCGCTTTCCTTCCTTCCTTCCTTCCTTCCTTCCTTCCTTTTTTCTTTCCTTCTTTCCTTCCTTCCTTCCTTTCTTTCTTCTTTCTTTCTTTCTTTCTTTCTTTCTTTCTTTCTTTCTTTCTTTCTTTCTTTCTCTTTCTTTCTTCCTTCTTTCTTTCTTTCTTTCTTTCTTTCTTTCTTTCTTTCTTTCTTTCTTTCTTCTTTCTCTTGCTCTCTCCCCCCCTTTCTTTCTTTCCTCTTTCTTGTTCTTTTCTCTTTTGCTTGATATGAGGTCTTGCTATTCTGACCAAGTTCTCCTCCATATCCTGGGCTCGAGTGATCCTCTTGCCTCAGCCTCTGAAGCACCTGAAACTACAGTTCTGTGTCTTCCTACCAGGCCCACATTCTGCTTCTTGTATCTGTAAGTTAGTCATGATTATCTGTCATCTGGGAGCTGGTTTGTCCTCTGTGTAAGTGTTTTCTAGGGGCTGAGGCTGTAGCTCAGTGGAAGAGCACTTGCCTAGCATGTGAGGCACTGGGTTCAATCCTCAGCACCACATAAGAATAAATAAATAAAATAAAGGTATTGTGTCCATCTACAACTAAAAAAAATTTTTTTTCAAGTGTTTTCTAGTTCAAACTGTCCAGAGTCCTTTTCTCCATTCCCTTTTAGTTTCAGACCCGGGGAACACAGCCCCTTCATAATGCATTTTCAAATGGATGGCAATGTATTCAAATCAATGCCAGCTGACACATTTCTGGCTCCCAGAGGCTGAAGCAGTCTGTCCAGACCTAAGTTTCCATCCACCTGCAGGCATTCTGTGGTGGCTGGCAAGCATAGGCAAGTCTAACTCCACTCTGTGTGTGCTAACCCTGCTTCTCATTTTCACATGATGTCACTGACATAATGATATGGGTCTTGGAAATCTGGATCCGGTCCTCCTTCCCCTGGTGTTGAAGATTAAACATAGAAAACAAGTTTTATTTAGGGACAGAACAGAAAGGACCCAGAGCTGGTATCCCTGGGAGGGGGGTATGTCTTGCCCCTTTAAGGATCTCAGGTATGTCCCTCCCCGACCTTTCCTATCTTGCCTACCTGACCTTCCTGCCCTTTGGATTGCCCTCTTTCTGACCCAATCATCCACTATCTCCGCTTGATGTGGGACGGATGAGGCTGGACGCCCAAAGGAATTTTCAGGAAACAGATTTATTTTAGCTGCACCAGTCCAGAGGGCCTAATGCCTAAATGTCTCTGGACCCCGGGTCTGGAAATTCCTTTAGATTTATATTCAGTGGGGTGGTTACATGATAGTGGGTGGGTACATAACAGTTACTCTTTGTCCCATATTTTAGGTCACAAGTTTTTTACCAAGAAAATAGAAACAGTGACTTGCATAGCAGCAAGCTTGATTGCAGACTAGCTTTTACGAGAAAGAGAAACCTGGCCTTACAGCAAAGAGAAACCTCACACTGCAATGAGCTCTCTGTAGAAACCTCGCTGACATTCTCTGTAAAGCTCTTGTTGACCAGGAGGAAAGCTGATGTTTTACAGTTATGGCGGGGGGTCTCTTTGGTGTGTGTGGGGGGACCTGGTGGCTGCATCATGCTGACTACCTGTCCTTTTCCACTGTCACAATATAAAGTCATCACAAAGGAGTAACAAGTTGGGAGATGAGGTCTCACCGATGGTTTTGGGGGAAGTCACTTGATGACTCACACAAATGTGGAGGGCTCAGCAGAGGGGAGGACCTAGAAGGCAGGAAGGAGGTGAAAGGGAAGTGAAACACACACACACACACACACACACACACACACACACACACACGAGCAGCACAGAAGCCAGGCAGAGAGATCCAGAGTTAAGAAGCTTTATGTGTCAGTCAGAGTCTGACAAAGGCCATCGCTCAGAAAAGGTGCGAGAGGGCAGGGAAAGTCTAACCCTAGGGTATTTTATAGGGCTGCTTGCATAAGCTTGCGTGAGCCCTCTGTGTGAAGTCTTGCAGCGAGCTATTAGGATGAACAAGGAGATACTTCAGTTATGTCAGTTAATAGGTGGTGAGAGAGACCGGGAGCTATCTGCTAACTTGTTTCCTCTGCAAGCACCTAGGGCAGGAAAGTGAAACTTATTTTATAAAATAGAGGTAAGGATTTAAAATGGTTGCACAGCTGTTAAGCTTTGGACCTAGTAGAAGGGAGCCTGGAAGCAAGCTGTTGAGGGACCAACGAGGCATAGAGAGTTCCAGAAGACTTCCACGGTCCTTGGGGATAGAACTAGGAGGAGAACCTCGTGCCTCGTGACTCAGCTTGTCCTTCACACCCCTCACTGCCCGATGTTGGCTGGAAGAACAGAGGTGCTCTACTTTGAGCCGACTCTACTTCTTGTTGAAAGAGAACCAGCCTGCTTGGGAAGGCTGATGATGTTAGAGGCCAGAGTTCAAGACACAGCACTCCTGGGGCTCAGAAAACTGCAGGATCAATTTCCAGGGTCTCTAGGAGGTGTGGCAGGAGCTGGATACTCTTTGACTGGTCAAAGCATGGGTCGTGGTGCTGAGTGTAGTTTCGAATTATTTAATCGTGTAAGCAGACCTTCCAGAAACTGCCATTATTGGTATATGATTTCTCTGTGGATAATTTCTTATTGGTTCTTGGATTTAAAAAAATTCTCTACCTAGGGCCTTGATCACATGCCAGATGTCCAATAAAGGACTCCAGGTTTCCACAGACATGCACCTCAGACACTTCACGTGGCACAAGATTTTGGTTGTGGTGCTAGCTTTTGCATTTGGGGTGAGTATTCCTCATTTCACTTATCTCTATCCACTTACAGAGCTTGAGCTGGTTACTTCTATTGGGGCGAAGGAAGCTGAGAGAAACGCTTCATTTTCCTGCTTCTAATCCAGAAGCAGAAGTGTGGTGACTGGACGAGCTCTTGGAAAGGGAATAGTAAGCTGTATCAGATGGGGATAGAAGAAAAGGGAGCCCCATGCCAACCCCAAAGAGTTTGCTTGAGAAGAACACAGAAACCTGAGCTACCCATGCTCACATTCTCTTTCTCTCTCTCTCTCTCTCTCTCTCTCTCTCTCTCTCTCTCTCTCTCTCTCACTTTTGGAATTTCTGCTCCAGTTCAAATGACTCCTTTCCAGTTCTTAAAACTGAGGAAGGCACTGTCACCCATACCTTGTCACCAGGACACCCAGTGTCGCCTCCCAACCTTGGTGCATATGTAGAAGTTTCCTTTCTCCCTGGCTCTGTTGGGGAAAGTTGTAATTCTTCAAAAAGGGCTTAACGAAGAAGAAACAGGGTAACAAAGCAAAAGAGAACACAAGGATGCAAACCCATGTACTGACAAAGAAGAAAGCAGTATATTGACCTAAATAACGATTGGCTGTGACCTGAGTTGCTTTCACAGCATATTTTCCCGGGTGTTAGTTCAAACGTGTACATGTTGCCAGGCAGAGTGGCACACACCTGTAATCTCAGTAACTCAGGAGGCCAAGGTAGGAGGATCTTAAGTGGGAGGCCAGCCTCAGCAACTTAGTGAGATTCTGTCTCCGAAATAAAATGGCTGGGTGTATAGCTCAGTGGTAAAGCTCCCCTAGGTTCCATCCCCAATAACTGCCAAAAAAAAAAAAATCTCAATGTTTAGATAAGTGAATGACACTGCTGTGACTGCTAGTTCTGGTGAAAGTCAAAATCTTTTCTTTTTGTTTTTCCCCTTATTTATTTATAATTTTATTGTGGTAAAATACAAGTGATCTCATCTTAACCAGTTAAGTGTACATTTCAGTGGTATTAAATACATCCAGAATGTTGTGTGATCATTAGCACTTTCTGTCCCCATAACTCCTTCCATCCTACAAAACTGAAATTCAGTACCCATTGACAATGACCCATTCCCTCCTCCCATTAGGCTCTACTAACCATGATTCTACTCTATACCTCTGATTTGGACTACTATAATTGCCTCATGGAAGTGGAGTCATACACCCCTTATTTTGGGTCAGGGGGACTGTCTTATTTTACTTAACATCATCTTCTCTAGGTACAACCATGTTGTGGCTTGTGTCAGAATTTCTGTCCTTTGAGGGCTAGATAATAGTCCACTGTATGGGCATACCACATTTTGCTCGCCTGTTCATCTGTTAATAGATTGTTGGGCTACTGCCATCGTTTAGTTATTGTGAACAATGCTGTTAAGAATATGGGTGTACACATCTTTTTGTTTGGTTGCTGTTACTGGGTATTGAACCCAGTACTTAACCACTGGGGTACTTAACCACTGAACCACATCCTCGGCCCCTTTTAAAAATTTTTATTTAGAGACAGGGTCTTGCTTGGTTGCTTATTGTCTCCCTAAGTTGCTGAGGCTGGCTTGGAACTTGGGATGCTCATGCCTCAGCCTCCTGAGCTGCTGGGATTACAATGAGTGCCACTGTACCTGACCCGGCTACGTATCTTTTGAGAGCCAGCTTTCAATCTTGGGGATCATATACTGACAAGTGAAACTGCTTCATTAAATAGTAATCCTATTTTTAAGTTTTTGAGGAACTTCCAAAGTGTTTCTCACAATAGCCGTGTAATTTTACATTCCTACCAGCATGGTACAAATATTCTAATTTCTGTACATCATTATTATTTTTTCTGTTTTTGCTTTTTTTAATGGTAGCCATCCTAGTGGGTGTAAGGTGGCATTTTTTGTGATCTTGATTTACATTTCTCTAATGACTTGTGATGTTGAGTATCTTTTTTGTGTACCTGAGTATTTGTGGCTGTGTGTGGCACTGGAGAGGGTACCCAGGACTTTGAGCATACTAGGGGAGCACCCTACCACTGAGTCACATCCCCTGTCCTTTAAAACTTTTTACTTTTGAGACAGAGTCTCCATAATTTTCCCAGGTTGGTCTTGAACTTGCTATTCTCCTGCCTCAGCCTCCTTAGTTCCACAAATCACAGGCAAGTGCTACCATACCTGGCATCTATTTATGTTTTGATTGACCACCAATATATTTTCCTTGGAGAAATATCTAGTCAAGTCCTTTGCCCATTTTTTAATCAGGTTGCTTTTTCTTGTTCAATGTCGGGGATAATTTATATATTTTGGATATCAATCTTTTTAGATATATGATTTATAAACATTTTCCCCTGTCCTGTAAACTGCCTTTTTACTCTGTTGACTGTGCATTTTGATGCACAAATTTCTTAATTTTCATAAAGTCCCAATTGTGTTTTTTTTTTTTTCCCTTCTGTTACCTGTGCCTTTGGTATCATACCCAGGAAATCACTGCCTAATCCCATGTCAATGTCATGAAGTTTCTCCCTAGGTTTTCTTCTATGGTTTTATAGGAAAGAAAGTCCTGCTCTCTCTTCTTTTCATCTTTGTACATTCTGTATGCTTTCTCCCACTCTCCCTTTCTCTCTCTTTCTCTCCCTCTCCCTCTCAATTCTCCTTCTAACTCTAGGATGAGACAAGGGTGGCCATAGGATGGAAAGAGGGGTTCCTCCTGGTTTTGGAGTACAGACAGAAGGACTTCTAAGGGGAAGGAAGAGCTGGAGAATGGGGTCTGCAGGAGTTGTACAGACAGTGGGGTAAAAACTAAGGAGGACCAGGAGGAGTCCTTTATTCTCTGTGAGATTTACCCAAACCCGCTGAAACATGGTTTTCAGCATGGGCTAGTGTCTGCAGTTGTGTGTGGTGCCTACTTAGATTCCAAACTTCGGGTGAGAAGCAGTGTAAGGCAGACAGTTGCCCTGCAGGACACCTCCCAGGCACTGGTATTGAAATCTACCTCCCAGAAGGAAAATGAGGAAAATGCCCTACTGACAAGTGCCTCTTTCTCTACCCACAGGTCTTGTACTTCAGGATTTTCTATTCTAGCAACACTGGCCCTTGGCCTCCAAGGTCCTATTTTGCATACAAACGCTCCACTCCTCCCCCCCACGAATTCGCCAACCTGACTCACCTTTTATATTGGCCTCTGACCCCAGGAGATGGGGGGGACCTTTTGGCCTCCACCAGCCCCAAGACCTCCACCTACCACCTTAGGGGACCTCCTCAGGCCACCTATGCACTGGGAAGCTACCTGGAGGTTGTCCTTGTGGCCAGGGACCACCAGGGCAGGCCCAAGACCCATGGAGGGGATTTGTTTCAGGCACGATTGCTGGGTCCAGAATTGAAAGCAGGTGTCCCGGGGGATGTCCAGGATCTGGAGAATGGCACATACTTGTTGTCCTTCCCTCTGCTTTGGGCTGGGAGGGCCCAGGTGCAAGTGCGGCTGATCCACTCCAGTGAGGCTGTTGGGGTTCTGCGGAGAATCTGGAGAGAACATTGGGCCACAGTTGATTTCATAGGCTATTTCCGGGGGCCCAAGGGAAATGAAGAAAATGTGTCTTGCAATGTGACTCCCTTGTTGACTAGGGAGGAAGACTCCTTCTGTTACTACAAGGATGACGATTCAGGTGAAGTCTGGTTCTGTGCCCAGCCCCCCACCCTGGCCTGCAGCATGCTGGTGGGACATTCATCTGGACATTACTGGAATGTGACTACATTCCATGAAGAGGCTCTGCTGGCTTGGTAAGAAAACCCCAAATCCATACAGTTGCTTATCCTTGAAACCCCAGCAGGTTTAAGTTTACAAATTAGAGGGCCACACATGTCACAAAGACAAAAAAATCATGCCTTTATAAAGCCGAGTCCCCTCTAGTCCACAGGATCTGTTGCTCAGGACCCAGCACAGACTCTCGTTCCAAACCCTGACTCTGGTGAGCAGCACTGCTCAGATCCTCTGCACTCCTCCACCTTTCTTTTCCTGTGCCCTAAAACTGGGAAGTCTGATGTTTGGTGATATGTAACACCATGGATGCACAAATGTCACTTTATAGTGTGGCAGTGATTTGAGTGGCAGAAGTTTGTAGGCATGAGAAATAACACATTAATTAGCTTGTCAGATCTTTCCTCTTGGATTCTTGAATATTCATTTCCCAGGTATAAGAAAGAAGGAAGGAAGGAAGGAACCCCATATCATTCAGGGTCCCTGCCCAACCCCTGAATCCTGGACCCTGTGATTATTCTGCCTTGGCTTTTAGCCTTACCATTCATCTCTTCACATCTATGAAACCCATTTCCTGAGCACTTACTATATACTGGGACTTACACTAAGTACTGACTACTGGTAGATCATAGTCAGTATCCCTACTCTCTCTACGTTTTCAGTGAGGCACGTGACTTTTTATAACATGAGGTGCAATGACAGCTTCACTGTCACGTGACCTGAATGGTCTGAGAACACAGAAAGGGCACTCCATCTGGCCCATCTGGTCAGGACAGGTGACATTTTAGGGGATTGAGGGATGACCGTGCCAAGTGAAAAGGAAACAAACGCTGTACCCTGGAAGCCAAGCTAGATGAAGGCTGAGAAGTGTCTACAGTGTCAGGGCATCTGGCCTCCTGGGGTAAAGAATGGGAATGACAGTGTCAGGTGCCATGGCACATACCTCTAATCCCAGTGACTTAGGAGGCTGAGGAAGGAAAATTGCAAGTTCAAGGCCATCCTCAGCAACTTAGCAAGACTCTGTCTCAAAAAATAGAAAGGGCCAGGGATGTAGCTCAGTGGTAAAATGCCCTGGCTTCAATGCCCAGTTTAAAAAAAAAAAAAAAGTTGGAGTGACAGAGAAGAAACAGTAAAAACATCCTGGCTTACAGTGAGCTCTACTGTGCTTAAGAACTAAGACCGCTGGGATGAGGGAAGCATTTTCTAAGATGGGAGAGCAGGAGAGCTGGTCTCCAGAAGAGAGAGTTCATGCAAGCAAATGAGAAGGAGGCAAAAACAGGTCCCCAGAAGATGCCTGGGTGCAGGCAGAGCCAAGATAGAGGTACATTCCCACTGAGGGCATTGCCTAGATGAGGGGTGGAGAGGTTTAACTAGAGAGGCAGCAAGTGAGAAGGCTAGCAGTTGAGATGACCAGCTCCAAGCAGCATAAAAGTTAACCCTGGCACTCTGAGTAGCTGAAGGAGCCAAATGGCCAAAGCACCCCAGAGAGCAGAGCTGGAGACACTTCTTGCCCCCCCATGCCCATCTTGAGGCTCTCAGCAGTTCTTTGAGGAATTCACAATAGCATTTGGTCCCCAGCCTGAGAAGTTAGCACACAAACCCTGATCTTTCCTGACCAGTTTTATGCAGTCCTTAGAAAAGAAGAACCACAGGGCTGGGGTTGTAGCTCAGTGGTGGAGTGCTTGCCTCACATGTGTGAGGAACTGGGTTCAGTTCTCAGCATTGCATATAAATAAATAAAATAAAAATCCATTGACAACCAAACAATATTTAATAAAAATAAAAGGAGAATCACGTGTCCTTTTTGCATTAGTTGTCAGAAAATAAATCTGATTCAATGCAGGAGACACCTTAGCATGTCATGTGGAGCGAGATTGCTTGGGTTTGAATACCGGCTCCACCCATTACGCTGTGCCAATTACTAGTGCCGTCATCTCCTACTACTTAAAAGTTACTTAACCTCTCGGCATTTCATTTTTTTCTTGTTTGTAAAAACGTATAATAATAGTAACCACATGGCAGAGTTGTGATGAGGAAAAAAGTCAAAGCAAGTGAAGCGCTTAGAACTGGGACGCCACGGGGTGGATGTCTTGTTGCTGTTGAATCCCTCCCTACACCTCCCCAGACGCTGTCCAAGGTGCTGGAGGTTCAGAGGCTAGAAGAGGACGGAGGGAGTTCTGTGACAGAAGACAGGCATTAAACGGACAATTGAATGTGTACTGGACATGAATTTGCAATTCCAAGTTCAGATGTTTTATTCATCTCAACTTTAGTCCCATTCTGAAGATTTCTGCAGCTGGGCAGATGGGAAATGTTCCTCTTGCCTATGGCCCTGCAGAGCCAACCCACCTTGACGATCAGGAATCCTTCCTTAGTCCTCTTTCCACACGAGTCACCCAAGAGTAACCACTCTCAAAGCCTGTTTGGTCTTGGGTGGCTCTGGGTGAACAGGCACCTCCTCCTCTCACCCGGGTTCAGAGTCCCTGAGATCAATTTGTATCTTCCCCTGGAGCTCTATGGAGCACTGGGGTCTTGAATTCTCATGGGAGGCCATGCTTGTGCAACTTTTCAAATTGCAAGGCTACATTCTTGCCCCCTCCCCAGAAAGCAAATTTTTTTCCTTTCCTAGGACACAAACTTGGCAATCGTCGATTCCTTCATGAAGCAAAAGCATATGGAATGCATGGCCCCACTTAAGCACTGGGAATAGAGCAGTGCACAAAGACCCTGCTCCTCTTGCTCTCTCTTTCTTTTTTTGGTACTGGGCATCAGATCCCTGGGTCTTATGCATGCTATGCAAGCCTCTGCCACCAAGCTACACCCCTAGCCTAAGACCCTGTTCTCTTAAACTTCCTTATGAAAGAAAGAAGGCATGGTAAACAATAAACATAAGAATAAGCAAATTATATAGAAGGAGATGTGCAATATACAAACTTTATATATAGAGGATGAAAGATTAGGAGTGAGTGTGGTAGGTGTCTAAGGCAGAAGCAGGGAGACTGAAAGGGAGGATATTTCTCAGTAATCAGGCAGGAAATGAAGGTGATTTGAACTCAAGTTGTAATAGCAGAGGTGTTTAAAGGAGTTCATTTCTGGATATATCCTGAAGTCAGAAACCATTGGATTTCCTGAGAGACAGGATGTGGAATGTGTGTAAAAAGTGAACTCACAAGAGGAGCATGGTGGTACATACTTGTAATCTCAGCTACTCATGAAGCTGAGACAGGAGAATTGCAAGTTTGAGCCCAGCCTGGGCAGTAACCCAGGAAAAAAGACCCTGTATCTTTTTTTTTTTTTTTTTTTTTTTTTTTTTTTTTT
>JAJEJO010005195.1:20002-32293 GCA_020662805.1 Glaucomys volans
TTTTTTTTTTTTTTTTTTTTTTTTTTGTGGTGCTGGGGATTGAACCTAGTGCCTTGTGCATGGAGGTGAGCACTCTACCAACTGAGCTATATTTCCAGCCCTCTTTTCATTTTTGGTGGTATTGGGGATTGAACCCAGGGTTATACTACCATTGAGCTACCTCCTCATCCCTTTTATTTTTTTATTTTGAAATGGGGCAATTGCTAAATTGTCCAAGCTGGGCTCAAACTTGTGATCCTCCTGCTTCAGTCTCCTGAGTCACTAGGATCACAGATGTGCAATACTGTACCTGGCTCAAAATAAAAATTTTAAAAAGGGTTGGGGATGTAGCTTACACAGAAGCAACAAGCAGAAGAATGAGGTAGACAGGTGGGAGAATCCAGCTGGGGTGGGCGTAGTGAGACCAAGAGGAGCTTTAAGATATCTTACAAAAGGGTCCAAGTGCTGAGTGTGGCAGCACCTGACTGTAATCCCAGTGTCTTGTTGAAGCAGGAGGATCTCAAGTTGAAGGCCAGTCTGGGAAATTTAGCAACACCTTATCTCTAAAATTTAAAAGATAAAATAAAGCTTGCTGCAAATGTAACTGGGTAAAGCACCCCTACGTTCAATCCCCAGAAAAAGAAGCAAAGAAAAGAAAGTCTTCAAGCATCTTCTGGTATGAAATGTATTTTTTATTTTCTGATGCTTTGATATTTTATGACCTTGCAGACCTGGGGGAGACTGCCTTTCCCAGGGTTAGCTAACTCCTACAGACGGCAAACAACCTGCCTTTGAGTACACCTTAGATAAGCAAACCAACCAATCCCGAGTCCACCCCATGCTATCTCTTTTTATCAGGCTTCCACCGCCCTGGGCACCATCTTCCTGCCTTCAGTCACCCCATGGCCAGGTACCTGACAAATAAAGACCACCTCTCACAGTCCAGAGTCAACTGAAATTATTCAAACTAGCCTATTTTAAGTCATCACCCTGTCTCATCCCTTCTTTCCAGAGAAGATTGCAGTCAAGGCCATTACCCATGTTCTCTCTGCTCCTTCTGCCTCCTGCCTGTCCCTGGCATTTTCCCCTGTGGCCCAGTATGGCATACCATGCCCCCTCCTCATGGGAACTGGGTGCCACAAACTATTTTCAATGGGAAATGTTTCCTGATCGGTTGACTTTACCATACCTAGATAAACCCAAATCCTGGGCATGTTTTAAAATAATTCTATTTTTCTACACTAAAAATCCCTGAGGCAGGGAAATTCCAAGAATCTGAATCCTTGAACACCAATTTCCAAGTCCTTGAAAACACTCACTGTCCTCTAGGGTCCTGGACACTGGAACAGAAGCCTTTATCTATTAGAACCTCCTTCCCTCTGCAAACCCATATTTTGATTCCTTCCTCTCATATGCTTCCATTAAGGGCTTCCTTCTTGATAATTGGTTTCTCTTCAGGAATCTGACAGACAAGGTCCTCCCTCAGGGCATTGATCAAGTTTATGTGGCCATGGACAGAAACAGGAATCTGGGTAAGTGGCATTGGGGCTTGCAGATTCGACAGACTTCAGTCCATGCCTATGGAACTAGCTGCTTCTTTACTCACTAATTGTTCTACTTACAGTTCCGTCCCCTGCACAACCATGCTACCCTGCGATCCCAGCTCCAAAGCCCTCTGGCTTCTACCACCAAGATGTGTGGCACTCACTGGCCTGCTCCAACCGACCCTTCCCCACTGCTGACAGCATCCTGGGCTGCCTGGCTGGCCACATCATCCACATGATGGGGGATTCCACACTTCGGCAGTGGTGGGAATATCTGTGTGACAAAGTCCCCTGTGAGTAGAGGAGTGAGGGAGGGAACAAGAGGAGGTCCAGGGCTCCATCCATCAGAAGGCAGAAAACATCCATCATGTCAATGGGGCCAAAATGCCTAGATTGCAGGAGAGTAATGTGAAAGGACAGGACACCTGCGTTTAGGGCAGAGGAAGAGGTGGGAAAGAGGGTACTCAAATTATGCACCTTAAACATGCAGTAGATGATTAGGATGCTTATAATTAAAGTGTGTAGATAATCATGGCTGGAACTAAGGATCTTCTGGGGGATACTGGACGGATAGAGTTGGAATGTAAAGGGGGAAAAAAACCCCTGGCGACATTGGTATTTGGGAATTAATCTTGAGACATTCAGGAGACATCAAATGCTTTTTAGAAGAGTTTGTTAGACAAATTGGACTGGAAAAAGAAAAAAACCAAAGCCCAGTTATAAGACAATAGTAGAGACAACAGAAGGTGAGGAGAGATTCAATTATTAAAGAAATAGAATGTTCTAGAATGAACAGATGACTGGGTGACTCTGGATAACTACTGGATGGATTCAGAACAGAATTCACTGGGGTGCTTAGATGGGGAGCAAAGGCATAAAAGTGGGGCAAGTTGGTGTATCTATTTCATGCCCCTTCATACTGGGTTTAAGAGGTGGGAGGGGGCTTCCAAGGGAACATGTGGATAAGGTGTTTGAAGATGGGGCATTTGAGTTGAAATGAGAATTCAGACCTGTAGATAGAGTTTTGATATTTATTCCTTTGAGAATAAAAGTCAAAAGAGATGGGAATGTCCAGGAAGGTGAGTCCCACCTGAGTTTATTTCCTTTAAACACCAAAATTTAGAGCAAATTCCACGATATAATGGGTTAAGGAATAGGTCTTATTAGTAAAAAGGGTAACATGACAGCAAAGATGAGCAAGAAAAGAAAGAACATAAGACCAGGCACGGTGGTGCATGCCTGTAATCTCAGTGGCTCAGGAGGCTGAGGCAGGAGGATCATGAGTTCAAAACCAGCCTCAGCAACTTAGTGAGTCCCTGAGCAACTTGGTAAAACCCTGTCTCAAAATAAAACATAAAAAAGAGCTGGGGACGTGGCTCAGTGGTTAAGTGCCCCTGGGTTCAATCCCTGGTACAAAAACAACAACAACAAAAAGAACACAGCACCCCAACCCTCTCCCCACCTGCCCCTCCTACCATCCCTCCTGTCATTCCCCATCCCATTCTCATGGAGGGGAAACATTCTTCCTCCCCTCCACTTAGGGCCCCCTTTAAGTTGCTGAGGCTGGCTTTGAACTCACAGTCCTCCTATCTCAGCCTCTTGACCTGCTGGGATTACAGGTGTGGGCCACAGTTCCCCACTGTGAACAATCTTATAGGGGGCTTCTTGGTGTCAAATAGTCTAGAGTGAGTTTCTGTCTGTTTAAGAGTTGTCTGAAAACACCAGCTACATCACCTCAAACTGAGGCCTGTGGAATGTTGTCTGCTTCCTTCTCAAAAGACTGAAGCCTCTAGCCTCCCAGGAAGATTATCCTGAGTGTAGCTTCTCCCTCTGGGAGGAAGGGGATCCCAAGTCTCAGCTAATTAAAAATTGAGTCAATGTCAGGTGACCTTGTAGGGACACTGTGAGACAATTTACTTTTGGCACAGTGGACTGGATTAGTTCCCCAAGCAAAAGATGTTTCTGAATGAGTGGAAGCCCAGGAGAGAAGGTTGGCAAAAGCAGAGTCTTGGCTGGCTGATGTGGTGCCTTTCGGTGAATCAGCCCTGGAGCACATGGCAAGACAAACATGCAGGGACTTCATGTAACAACAGATTCTCTTGGTTTTATTATGGCTGTGTTTTATCCTCATCTAGCATATGAGGATAGATTGGATTTCAGCCACTGGCCTCCGAGGCTAGCCACCATGGTGCAAGGACATACACTGGACAACTGGAGTCTCTACCTTGAGGCAAATCTTCATCCAGTGGTGGATGAAGGAACCCAATGGGCAAATCCAAGTTAGAGAGTTCAGTCAAGACACTAGAGAATGACAAAACACCACTAAGAAAGGAGAGGGCTTCCACAGAAAAATCAATGAAACAGAACGCTACAGGAAGCTGGAGAGGCTGAGGACTGAGAACAAGCTTTAAGATTTGGGAACTAGGAGGTTACTGGCAATATCATAAAACAGAGAGAGCAAAACCAGGTAGTCATAGAATACCTGTGTGCTAAAAGATGATAGATTCCTTTTAAAGTGAGGAAGTACAGCCCTTATATTAATCTCTGATCCCTACTTTCATCCTCTCAACAGCGCTGAAACCAGTGGATCTACATACCTTACATCAGGTGGGGCCCCTGATGGCCGTGGAGACCACTCGGGGCATAGTGCTGCACTGGCGAGCCCACAGCTGGCCTCTGCGCTCCTTGCGCACACCAGTGGCCTCCCTGCACTCCGTGGTCAGGGAGCTGGGGGGCCTGGCCGGGGGCCCCCACACCGTAGTGGTGCTGGGTCTGGGAGCCCACTTCACCACCTTCCCTCCATCCATCTTTGCAAGACGGCTGGCAGGGATTCGGGCAGCTGTGATGGCCCTGCTGGCCCGGGAACCCAGTACTCTTGTGGTCATCAAACTGGCCAACACCGGCTATAAGTCAGTGTATGGCAGTGACTGGTTCACCCTGCACATGAACCGGCTCCTCCGAGCTGCCTTTGCTGGCCTCCATGTGGCCTTTGTGGATGCCTGGGAAATGACCTCCAGCCTGGCCCTGCCGGATAACATCCACCCAGATCAGCTCATTGTGTGCAATGAAGTGGACTTACTCCTCTCCTTCATCTGTCCCACCTGAGAGCTTCTGAGAGTCGTGGGCCTAGGTTGACAAAGGACCTGGGCCAGAGTTATGAGAACACAGCCATAATAAAATGTTGGGAGCTGTTTGCTATAAGACTATTCTATGGGTGCGGCTAAGATGGCGCCTGGCGTTTTGCACCGTCACTGTCCTTGCTGGGTAAACATATGACGCTGTTTTCAGGAAGTATCTTTGATTGGGCAGCTTGCGCGTGCTTAATGCATGATCAGTCTATTCTTCCTTTGTATGTTATACGGTTAGCACGCATTGTTCACGTGTACTAGGTTGTGATTGGTTGCTTGTTCACGTGTACTAGGTTGCGATTGGTTGCTGTATGCTTATATGCTTGGTCATTTCCGGTTAACGGGAATTGTAACGGGGATTGTTGGAAGATGAAGTAAAAACCACGCTTACTACCCTTTACCTCTCCGAGTCGTTCTTGCCGGTCGAGAGCGACAATAAAAACTTCTGAAATAAGGGTAGATGCCATCAACTTCTCTTATGGCAAAATGTGATAGCTTCTTTACTGATTCAGCAGATTCTATTCTTACCCCATACCAACTCCTACTCCACTCAGAACAAGAGTGATTATTTTTTACTTTTGTTTATTTATTTGGTACCGGAATGAACCTAGGGGCACTTTACCTACATACCCAGCCTTTTTTTTTTTTCCTTTTCTTTTTCTTTTCCAGCAGGGTCTCACTAAGTTACTTAGGGCCTCACTAAGTTGCTGAAGCTGGCCTTGACCTTGCCATCTTTCTGCCTTGGTCTCCTGAGAGGTTGGGATCACAGGTGTGTTCCACTGCACCTGGCGAGTGATTTTTTTTTTTTTTTTAAATGAGACCATGTTGTTATAGCCTGCTCAAAAGCCAATGATCTCTGTTTTACTTAGTATAAACCCAAGCCCCTTACAAAAGATCACCAAGGCCCTGCATGATGGCTCCAGCTAACTGCAACCTCACTTCTTGCCATCCATCCCTGGCCCTTTACAGTCTGACCCTGGTGTCTTCTTGCTGCTCAAGCAAGTTAAGCTGTCCTGCCTCAGGGCTTATACCTGCTGTTCCTGTGCTTGGAATTGCCTTCCCCCACATCCTCAAATGGGCAGCTTCTCATTTAATTCTCAGATCAAAATCTCACAGAGATTTTTCCTGACCACTCAAACCTAAGTAGCCCCCTCTCTTACCCCTGCTATCTCTTCCTCATCTTTTTTTCCACATCACTAACTACAACATATAATTATTGGGTTGTCAACATATAATTATTGCTACTACTATTGTTGTCTCCTCAATAAAACGTGGTTTCCATGAAGGACAAAAGGTGTCTAGCTTGCTCACTGTTGTATCCTGTGACTTACAGGCAATGTTTGATGTTGCAATGTTAAACATCCCTTGAATGAATGAATAAGCTAATGAATTAAAGTCAAGTGACTGAGATCACCTCTGTGCCCTGCACCTTTTCTCAGCAATCTGCACCCTATGAGAAACAGGCAATTGGTCAAAGTGTCCCCTTCTTGCATGGTTATCATTACATTTTACATTTGGGGAGTTTCTATTTTTATTTTGGAGGACCCTCACAAGAACATTCTTCCATTTTTCTGAATCCTGCCCAGGATTCACACACGGAGCTGAGCCAGTCCTTGATCCTAGTTTGGCTGCGGAGACAGTGATATTAGCAGTGACACTCTGCCCTGACTGGAAAATCTGTCTCCTGGAATACGGGAGTGACCGGCCTTGCCTGCTCTGACTCTGATCAGCTCCTCTGGGTCTCATCTATGGCTCCTCCTCTCCGCCCTCGGGTTCTTGGCTGCTGTTTCCGCAACTCTTTGTTTCTGGTTGAGAGGTTTCCCTGACCACCCGAAAGGGGGCTCCGTGACCAGGCACCACCACGTCGGCGGTGCCCAGGACCCTCTTCCGACTCCGCTCCTGGGCCACTGGGTCTTCACTCAGCGCCTGCCACGAGTCCTCATCCCCATCACGCTCAAACACATCTCCGGCCACCACCACGGTGCCCAGGGCCGTGCCTGTCACCACTATGCTCACGTCCCGCTGGCCCCCGTGGCCCGGCGTGGCCCACACCTCGAGCCCGGGTCCTAGGCGCAGGGGCCGCTTCTCATTCAGTCCGTGGGGCAGGTAGCGGCCCCCCGGCAAGCAGAAGTCGTGCGACACCAGCAAAGCAGCCCCGGGAAACAGCCCCAGGTTCCCGATATGATCCGAGTGCCCGTGGGTCCCCACCACCAAAGTCACGTCTCCGGGGTCCACGCCCTGCCCGGCCAGGGCGCCCAGCAGCGCCTCCCGAGCCCAGGGGCCCCCAGTGTCCACGAGGATGGGGCCACGGGCCGCCTCCTCCAGGGCCAACTCCGCGCCGCCGACCGCGGCCGGGGACTCTCGGTGACTAGAGGCCCGGCCCCAGGCCTGAGGCAGCACGAGAGTCACTGAGCCGTCCGCGCGCACGGCGTCGCCCACCTCCTCCGGCTCCGCGTAGCCCCGCAGCAGAACCACCACCGAGTAGAGGTCGCCAGGCACCAGCAGAGGGGGCGCCCCGCGCAGCGGCTCGGTCCGCACTAGGTTGCTCATGGCTGGGGAACCACGGGCTGACGAGAAAGGAAATGGGGCTGTGGGCCAAGGTCTCCAGGTTCCCAGCCCTGCCACTAGCCAAGCGGCACCTTCCGAGATTCAGCTCTTTGACACCCCCCACCGGCTCTTAAGGTGGCATCGCCCTCAACCCCCTGCCGAGGATGGTATCGCCCGGCCTTCCACTCTACGCGACCCCGCCCTCCCTCGTCTTCGGACCCCGCCCCTATAGTCTCTAGGTAGGTCCTCGCCCGTCACCCGTCACCCGTCAAAGGATATCCTTTTACCCTTCTCTCTAACCCTACCCGTTCTCTACCTTGAACCTAATCGTATTGCCTTGCTTAGGTTTTTCTAGAAGCCGCACAGAAATCGGGAAAATGCGAGGGATTTTGTCCTCTGCGAGCTTCCGTAAGCCCAAGTATGGCGGCCGAATTGGTGCCACATACGTGCTGCTCTTTCTTTTGGCGCTTCCCGCAGTAAGAGCCTGCAGAGGCTGCTTGGACCTCAGCCGTCCTACAGTTCTGTATTCTGCGACTCTTGTCAGCCTCCTTAGGCTGCAGAATCACGAAGCACCATTAGCTGCTCGTAAGACAGAGGCCCCATTGTCGGGACGCTGCCACATCAACAAGCTGTTTGAAAGTGGACACAGCTCATAGTAAAAGAAAGAAAAAAGTTTAATTGCGATATAGAAAATTTGGCACCTGTGAAATTAATACGGAGTATATCAAGTAATTACTGCACCTAACTTAGCATTGCCTCACCACCACCTCCTGTCAGTCTAGGTCATGGCTTGCTGGCAGGTAGCCTCTTGGATGAGGTCATAGAGAATGTCTATTCTGGCCTCTTTCTTGTAAGGATCCAAAAGCAGACCTCTTGGGCAAAGTGACTTCTCAAGGCCCATAGCCCCATGCCATCACTGACTGGCATTTAAAAGGCAAAGCTCAACGCTGTCACCACACACACCAAGAGGCTGGATGGCAGGCAGAAGGCTCATATGTGGAGGAAAGACTTCCTCCTGCCGCTACCCCCTTTTTCCCTATGGTCATGTCATCCTGCATCCCCAAGATCCTCCCTGAGATCATTTGGGAAAGAACAGTTAGAAGCCTTGGGGTGGGGTTGCTCATACACAAACACACACCCTTCAAGCTGTGGGTCAGGGAAAGCTCAGACTTCAGAGGATTCTTCTTTGTGACCCCTCCTGGGGGCTCAAAGGTAAGGGTCAGAGATCCTCTGGGTCATGCTTGGGATGGCCTGGTGTCTTGATCCTCTCTGTCGCCGCCGCCTCCTCCTCCTCGTCCTCCTCCTCCTCCTCCTCTTCTCCTTCTGCTTTCTCTTGCCCATCTGTGATCTTCTCCTTTCCAGTCCAAGTTTCCTGTAGACATGCTAGGTGGGGTTAAGAGAAAACAATTTAAATATTGGTTCTGGAAATAGGGAGGCTGTTGCCTGGCAGGAGAGGAGCCCAACTTCCATACTTACCCGTTTCAGCAGCTGGCAGCACGTGACCTTCACAGAGAAACTGCTGTAGGGGCTGCTCCTGATGGTGGAAGTACCACTCTCCTACAACATCTTCAAACTCTTCCAGCATTGTCTCACACTGTCAAGTGGAAGGGTAGAGAGAATATCTGCTCTGCTGGGCTTTGGACAGTTTCCTCTCAGCTCTTCACTCCCTGTCTCCCTACTCCACCTGATTGGTCTTGTGGAGGCAGGTAGCCAGGAGGTTAAGCTTGGCTTACATCTATTTATGATCTATCTTCGCCCAACCTATATTTACTAGCACCTATTCTGATAACTAGGTTGGTAACTGAATCTCAGCTCTGTGAAATGGGAAATGGTGATCATACCTACCACATCAGGCTGTGAGAATAAATGAAGCAGTAGCTGGAAAGTTTGTGGTCTAGAATCTGGGACACAGTAGGTGCTCAATAAGCAGTGGTGAATATTAGCCTCCAGTATTACTTGATATGCTCTTGGGCCCACTGTAATTGATGGCAAAGTCCTCACTCTGCCCCTTTCTCCCTACTGAGTTGCACATCCCCTACAATCAAATCCTAGGACCTAGCTCCCCTCTCACCTCCCTGGACCGTGTGGTATTTTATCCTACCTGCTTCTTGAGGAATGTAACCTCCACGCTGGGTTCATCCCATAGTTCCAATGGGATCCCCAGATCCACCTTCACTCCCTTCTGCACTAGGCCTTTCAATGTTGCCATGGTCTGACTCTGACCCTGAAAGATGGAGAATTTGGGGTCAGAGCAACCATCCCACCTTTTCCTTCCCCTTTTCACCATGAAAGTTTTGTCAACATGAGAGGCTCAGGCATGAGTTCCATGAGGGTGAGATGAGGGAGCCTGAACATGAGGGAACATTCAGGAGGTGGAGAGAAATGGACAGATAAATCTTGAAGACCTCAGGAGACACAGGTCTTTATTTCTGAGAATCAGGTCCTTCCCTAGTTAAGGATCTCACCTTGGCATATCTCAATGATCCCTTGCGCTCAGCATGAACACTGTAATCCAGGATCCGTTCACATAAATTCTCCAAGGCCTCTTCCAGCCTTGTCTCTCTGTGGGAAGAGGGGAAACAAAGACTCCCTGGATACTGCAGGGATTTTCAGGGCTCCTTGGTGGACTGGAAGGTGAAGGAGCACCAAGAAGGACTCACGAAACACTGTAAGGTACTTGTCTCTTCCTCTTGCCTGTGTCCAGCACCTGCCCCAGCTCCAGGACCTCTCGAGATCGGCCAGTGCGACTCAGTTCCTCCTGTAGCTCCATGCTTAGCAGCTTGCATACTGGTAGTGAGGAGAGATGTCCAAGAGGATATAAAAGAGTGAACACACCAGCAGTTCATTCTGTAGATGACCAAAGGCAGCAGAGGATGCAAGTGCAGACTCTGGAGCCAGATTGACTGGGTTAGGATTCTGACTCAGCTTCTCAATATCTGTGTGATGATCTTGCTGTGTCTCAGTTTCTTCATCTCTATAATGGGGATAATACTATGTCCATCATAGGAGTGTGATGAGAATTAAATAAATAAACCTATGTAAAATCTCTAGAATAGCACCTGGCACATAGCACAATATGTGTTTCCTGTTACTCTGAAGTTATTTATTGTGCTCTTTCTGTATCCACACTAAAGACAGATCAATAAGATCCATGATCTTTGTCTCTGGAACACTATCGGTGTAGCTGGGGATGGATTAACAGATGATGACAATATGGCATGATGAACCCTACACCAGGGTTAAGACCAAGAGATTTAATCTCACTAGGAAATGCAAAAGCCATTCAAAGGTTATTTAATGACTTCCTACAAACCTTTGATTTTCATAAGAACAACATGTCTCTTCCACTACTATATTTCCAGCACCTAGCACATGACTTGGCTCATGATAGGTCCCAAGAAAATACTGCCCCAGCTCAACATGGTGGTACATGCCTGTGATCTTGATGTCTCAGGAGGCTAAGGCAGAAGGATCACAAGTGTGAGGCCAGCCTGAGCAACTTGGCAAGGTCCTACGCAACTCAGCAAGACACTTTCTCAAAATAAAAAATAAAAAGGGATAGGGGAATAGCTCAGTGGTAGAGGGTCCTGGGTTCAATCCCCAGTATTAAAGCAAAACACAAAAACCATAGAGGTAACAAGTAAACTAAAGAGGCAGAAATAACAAAATTTCTCTCCTAGAACCTGAGATACACAGACACTCCCACTTCCTCCAAGGGCTGATGACTGTAGGAGGTGACAATTAAGGAAGAAGTTTTCCAAAGGAGGTGATATTTAAACTGGACCTTGAAGAATGAATAGGAACTTATCGTATACAGAAAGAGGGTCATTTCAGGCAAAGAAAAATAGCAAAGGCACAGAGGTGTTAGAGGATGAGGCATGCTCTGATCATGAGAAGTTCAATGTCTGAAATGGAAATACTAACCAAATATATTGTTATAGTGTGTGCGTGTATGAATATGTAACAATGAATCCCACCACTATGTACATTTAGAATGCCCAATAAAAATGTGGCACAACGGGCTGGGGTTGTGGCTCAGTGGTAGAGCACTTGCCTAGCATGTGTGAGGCACTGGGTTCTATCCTCAGCACCACATATAAATAAATAAAATAAAGGTCCATTGACTTAAAAAAATTTTTTTTTAGAAGTGGCACAAAAAAGGAAGTTCAGCGTCTGAAGCATGGGCACTTTAGGGATGAGGATGGGGTATGGACATTAACGAAGTCAGGTCATACAACAGTTGCATGCTCTGCCAAAAATATGCTGGCGGGATGCTCTTCACAATCTGAGGCCTGCAGAGGTGTTAAAGCAAGAACTGCCAAGATTGTCTGTGCTTAGAAAGACTAACAGGTGGCAGGAGAAGAGTGGGGACATAAGTAAAAAGAGGCAAAAGATTAGAACCACGTCATGAGGGACACTGATGTGGAAATGCAGTGTGTGTGTGTGTGTGTGTGTGTGAAGAGAAAAAGAATCCGGGAAGAAACCAAGTCAAGGAGGCAACAAACCAGGGAACTAGGGCACTCAATGACATGGTTCTGAAGTGTCCCTCTCAGCAGGGACCCAGATAATGAATCCTGGGAAGATGCTGCTTGCTGCAAAATCTATACAGTACACGCTGGCTGCAAAGCTTCACATTGATTGGGAAATTAATAGTTGTTTGGCTTCCCCATATTTTGTTATGAGCTTCAAGGGCTGAGTTACTCACCCTCAAACTCTCTGGGGGAGGATGGGACCTGTAATTTGGAAGCGTCTCTGCCAGGCGGGAACAGAGGAAGTTCACAAGGTATGAGCCTCACACCCCGCCCCTGATGACTCTCCAGATTTAGATCTGGTGGGTGACATGGGGGAAACACACACACACACACACACACACACACACACACACACACTTAAGATAATCGGTTGAGTGGGCAGTCCTAGGCAGACAATCCCTGAACTACAATTTCTACAACCCACTGGGGCCCACGCCTGCAAGAAAAAGTGGGCTCTCACTGGGACTAATGGAAAATGTAGTGCCACAATTTCAGGATGGACCAAGGCGTCCTCTCCCTGGATCCTATTCCAACTCCGCTAAATTCCACCAGAACCTCACT
>JAJEJO010005195.1:32393-85074 GCA_020662805.1 Glaucomys volans
TCTTTCGGCGCCTTAGCCCTCGTAGCACTCACTGCCGAAAAGAAAAGCAATATTCCCAACCGCACAGGTCCCATGACAATACGCGGTGCACAACCACCGTTTGCCTTCAAACCAACTTTGGCAAGGATTGCGGTCCCTTTAAATTCAGAGGCGGTAAGCAGCGCCTTAAACCAAGCCTGGTACCACCTGCGCACGCGCAGATCCAGCCCGTAAAGGGGTGGGGCCTCAGTGCACTGGGTTTCCCCGCCTGTTTTGTGGCGCTTCCTGAAGGTCCTGGCTGCTGGGTAGTGAAAAAATAAATTCAAGTAACTTAGAATAGGAGGGTGTGCCGCTCGCATAAACACGTAGAAACAATTTTTTAGTGTCATTTCAATTGTGAGTCCGAATGTTTTTTTCTGGCTTTTGGAAATGACGGTGACTTTCTCTCGGTTTCTGCCAGGACCTGGTGCTGGGAGGGGGCGGGGCCAAGATGGCGCCGAGCGCCGGGTGAGCGGCGCTTTGGCAGCGGTGAGAGGCTTTTACTGCCCTCGGCATTTGGCTGGCGGGGGCGGGTCTGAGGGGTATCCGGGAGGAGACCCCTTGAAGGGCCCGTGTGGGGACTAGGAAGAGGACGGTTGGTGGTGTGTCCGTGCTCGTGGGTACTCCGTGTGTGTATGCATTGGAGGAATGTTGGGGAGATGGGGTGGTTTCTCTGAGCCTCCTTTCGTGCTGCCTGGTTCTCTGCTGGGGAAATGACTGCACAGATCTAGCTCAAGTTAATCCTCCTCTGAGAAGCTTTCCTGCCATCTCCTCTGTTCTGAGTCGCTCCCGAGACTACAGCGTGTTTTATGAGCCCTTACTGACAGTGGGTACCGCAGGGTTTTGAAGGATTACTAGGAGTTCACTGGGGAATTGAGACACGATTGCTTTTTGTATATCCTACATCAGGCACATAGTATGTGTGGAATAATTTTGTTCCCTACAGACAAGATTTATAAAAGTCGGAGAGGAGACCTGGGATAATTTGAAAACAACCACATTCTCCCTCAGCCTCCATCTTCCTATACCCCCAGTTCTGAACACGGTTTGAAGTTAATCTTCCTAATGCCCAAATCCAATCATGCCTGTTTGCTTTTGACCACAGTATAAACTCCAATCTTCAGCCTATGTCTTTTTATTGGTCTCAATAATTGTGATAGTATTTATTGAGCATCTACATTGCAATTACAATTCATTCACTTATTCAACAAGTATTTATTATTTACAGTGTCTCAGGCACCTGTCTGGGAACCAGGAATACACCAGTGAACATAACAAAGATTCCTGTCCACGTGGGGGGTGAAGGGATAGAGATGATAAACATTGTATCCTCTGATGCTACAATGTATTCGGGGTTGTTATATCTTATGGAAAACAAAACCATAAACAGAATGAAGACAGAATGTAGAATTAAAAAAGCATGGTCAGGGCAGACAGGTAAACAACATCTGGAAAGAACAGAGAAAAAGCTAAATAGCAAGGTCATTTTGGGCAGGTTTAAAGAAACACACGGAAGTTGATGTGACTGAATCAAAGTAGAAAAAGAAAGGATTGGGGATCAGAGAGGTAATGGGAAGAATATAAATCTCCAGGAGACTTATAGGCCGGTGTAAGGATGTTATGATGAATGGGGAACCATTCCAGCAGAAAAATGACAACCTGGTTTATATTTTAACAGAATCACTTTGACTTCTTATAAGGAATAGATGTAGGGAGACTTAATGTGGAAGCAGGAAGACCTCATCCAGGGGATATTGGAGTTCTGCAGGAGATAGATGATGGTGACTTGAGTCAAAGAGTGGGAGTCAAGAAATCAGATTGGATTACCTGGCAGATTTGATATCAGGGCACAGATAAAGAATGAGTTGATGAACGGATGGCAGATAGAGGAAAAATGGAGGATGAGGAAGCTAAGGCGGGTCAAGTGGCAGGGGAGATCAGGAGTTCAGTTTTAGCAGGGATTTTGAGTCGAATTTCTTTTGATCTCTTCTACCTGTCCCATTTCCCTGCCAGGGTCTCCATCTCTTCACCCTGGGGCTACATCCTTCCGGGGAGGGAAGGAGGTGCTCCAGCATGGCTGAGGAGAAGAAACTGAAGCTCAGCAATACTGTGCTGCCTTCAGAGTCAATGAAGGTTGTGGCTGAATCAATGGGCATCGCTCAGATTCAGGAGGAGACCTGCCAGCTACTAACGGATGAGGTCAGCTACCGTATCAAGGAGATTGCACAGGTAAGCTGGCCCATTTGCCCAGCTCTGCTTTGTGTCAAGGGTGTTGCCCAGCCTCCTTTTTCCTCAGGGTCTTAAACCAATGTCTGTTTTCCTAACCCTCAGGATGCCTTGAAGTTCATGCATATGGGGAAGCGGCAGAAGCTCACCACCAGTGATATTGACTACGCGCTGAAGCTAAAGAATGTTGAGGTGCTTGTGAGAGACAGGAAGGGGGCCAGAGGACCAGGATGGGAGCAGGGTGGTGAGACACCATCTCTTTAGATGCTGCGTTTGTCTTCAGCCAGGCCTCCCCTGGATTTTTCTTACACCGGTGTCTCTCTCTCTCTCTTTCTTGATACAGCCTCTCTATGGCTTCCATGCTCAGGAATTCATTCCTTTTCGTTTTGCCTCTGGTGGGGGTCGGGAGCTTTACTTCTACGAGGAGAAGGAGGTTGATCTGAGTGACATCATCAATACCCCTCTGCCTCGGGTGCCCCTGGATGTCTGCCTGAAAGGTTGGGGGAAGGGAGAGCAGGGTGGCAGTTGGGGGGAAAGGTGGAGCAAGATGTGTGATGTGATGAACCTCACAAGTGAAGAAACCCTCAATGTGAGAGCCCTGGTGAACAGCAGAACACACCTGCCTTAGAGTGACTTCCCAGTTTCCATGTCCAGCAATTCAACTTGACACCTTCCTTCCTCTCAGCTCATTGGCTGAGCATTGAAGGCTGCCAGCCAGCTATACCAGAGAATCCACCTCCAGGTAACCTCCACACCCAGAGCCCACTCCTCTCTTTCCACTGCCTCCCTTCAAACCACTGCCCCCATCACTCCTGCTGTGACTGTTTCCCACCAGCTCCGAAAGAGCAGCAGAAGGCTGAAGCCACAGAACCCCTGAAGTCAGCAAAGCCAGGCCAGGAGGAAGATGGACCACTGAAAGGCAAAGGGCAAGGGGCCGCTCCAGCTGATGGCAAAGGTCAGTATTCTAGGTCAGGCCTCTCCTGGCTCTTATCCCAAAGCCACATGGTCATTTGTGAATTGGGTGAGGTCAGGGCCAGAAAGTCCTAGAAAGGACCAAGAAGCCCAGAGGAAGCCAGGTGTCCTGTGTAGGGGGATGTAGAGGGTACTGAGTCCTCTTTTTCCTCCAAACCTGTTTTCCCAATTCACACAGGGAAAGAGAAGAAGGCACCTCCCTTACTGGAGGGGGCCCCTTTGCGCTTGAAGCCCCGCAGCATCCACGAGCTCTCTGTGGAGCAGCAGCTGTACTACAAGGAGATCACTGAAGCCTGCGTGGGGTCGTGTGAGGCCAAGAGAGCGGTGAGGGCCCCACCCACCTGCCCTCACCCTCAGATTCCTCTTGGAGCCCTTGCAGATTCCTCTTCAAGAGATCTGCCCCCACCCCATTCGCTTCCCTCCTTCCACAGGAAGCTCTGCAGAGCATTGCCACGGACCCAGGGCTCTATCAGATGCTGCCACGGTTCAGTACCTTCATCTCTGAGGGGGTGAGAGGACTGGGAAGGCCAGGCCAGGGATGAGGCTTGGGGGCAGGGACAGCAGGGGAAGCTCACCTGAGGGATCTCTGCCACCCATCCTCCCTCTCATAGGTCCGTGTGAACGTGGTTCAGAATAACCTGGCCCTGCTCATCTACCTGATGCGCATGGTGAAGGCGCTGATGGACAACCCCACGCTCTACCTAGAAAAATATGTGAGTTGTCTCCTGTCCACCCTCCTCTTCCCAGGGTTAGGGGTCTCCGTTACCACTTATGGAAACCCTTTGTCAGAACCAGCTGACCTGCCACTTCTCCCTTAGGTGCATGAGCTTATTCCAGCTGTGATGACCTGCATTGTGAGCAGACAGTTGTGCCTGCGACCTGATGTGGACAATCACTGGGCACTCCGGGACTTTGCTGCCCGCCTGGTGGCCCAGATATGCAAACATTTCAGCACAACCACTAACAACATTCAATCCCGGATCACCAAGACCTTCACTAAGGTATGCCTCAAGAACATGTCAGCTATTTCATGTCACTACCCCAGGGTTGTCACCAGGACAATGAGAGCTTTGGCTAGGGGAAATGACACCTGGGACAAGGGGCAGGGGGATAGGAATTGGTGGGGGTTGGGTCTGAGGGACCTGAACTTCATCTGCAACATCTGAAATGATTTGTAAGGAAAGTGTGTTTATGATGGAAGACTTGAATCCTTAGCAGTCTTTTCAGACTCCTTCATTTAGGTTTCTTTCCCTTTTCTACAGAGCTGGGTAGACGAGAAGACTCCCTGGACAACTCGTTATGGCTCCATTGCAGGCCTGGCAGAGCTGGGACACGATGTTAGCCCCTCCCCCAGGGGAAGAACTAGGGGAAGGGAAGCAGTCTGGAGGTCATAGAGGGCAACACCCCTCTACACCTGAGAGACCTCTGGTGACCCCGTGGCCCTGGCTTCTCCCTTTCCTTTCCAACAGGTGATTAAGACTCTGATTCTGCCACGGCTGCAGCAGGAAGGGGAGCGAATCCGCAGCGTGCTGGACGGCCCCGTGCTGAGCAACATTGACCGCATCGGCGCTGACCACGTGCAGAGCCTTCTCCTGGTGACCAGAGCCCTGCCCTGCCCTCCTCCACTTCTTCCCACTAATCCCCTCCTCCCCACAAACAGGCAATGGCTTAGGAAGGAAGCATCCAGAACATTTTATTTGCTTAATCCTATCTTCGCCACGTGTATTTGTTAACAGAGCATTCTTCAGTCTAATGCTGCTTTGGAGACAGAAAGGCACAGATAGGCTAAGTTAAGATTTAATGGCTCTTAACTCAACCCGTGGCTTTTCCTGGTCTGTACCGCATCAGACCAGTGATGCAAGCTTCTGCATCACTGTAGGGCCCATCTCCAAGGCAAATGCACACCCTATGGATCAAGCACTCCTTAGATGCCTATATACACAGCGAGTCCTTCATTCATACCAGTCAATGCTGTTTTCTAATGAGGGAGAACCACAGCATTCCTTACAGATGGCCCAGGACAGTCTGGCTTCCAATAGGGACACCCTGAAATGGACGGGTGATCCTTCTTACTCCTTCCTCCTTGCTCTTCTGAGAGTACTAGCCTTCCCTCTTTGCCTTCTCTCTGCAGAAACACTGTGCCCCTGTACTGGCTAAGCTGCACCCCCCACCTGACAATCAGGATGCCTATCGGGCAGAATTTGGGTCCCTTGGGCCCCTCCTCTGCTCCCATGTGGTCAAGGCCCGGGCCCAGGCTGCTCTGCAGGCACAGCAGGTCAACAGGACCACACTGACTATCACACAGGTCAGTTGCTGATGAGAGGAGGGTGAGAGATTAAGAAGGATCTGGGGATGGGATTCACAGACACTACACATGCAGGCTGAGTCAGCAGAGTCACAGGGAGTCTGGGCCCCTTAGTGAAAGGTGCCTCAACCCCTGTGAAAACTACTGACAACATTCAGGAGCCGCCCAGGTTTCCCTCAGGCCATTGTTTTACTTGGGTGTTGACATTGTCTTCTTGCCTCTCCTCTCTGCAGCCCCGGCCCACCCTGACCCTCTCACAGGCCCCTCAGCCTGGCCCTCGGACCCCTGGCTTACTGAAGGTCCCTGGCTCCATCGCACTGCCCGTCCAGACACTGGTGTCTGCTCGAGCTGCTGCCCCACCTCAGCCTTCTCCTCCTCCAACCAAGTTCATAGTAATGTCATCATCCTCCAGTGCCTCATCCACCCAGCAGGTATGTGGGGCCTGGGACAGGGATATGGGGAGCATCTTGAGGAGCCTGGGTCCCCTCAGAGCCCCTTGGGGAGGCCCCAGAGTAGAGCTTAGTCCCCTCTGTGCCCGTGGAAGGGCTACTTGCCAGGGTCTTGCAGGGCTCAAGCTGGCAACAGTCCACAGGTTCCTGAGGATGGAAACTGTTCATAGGGAAACTCATGCCATACCCTCCTCAGATCTTCTGGGAAGGGGAGGGTGCAAGATGACTGGCACTGCTTTCTTTCCTCCCCCAGGTCCTGTCCCTCAGCACCTCAGCCCCTGGCTCAGGCTCCACCACTACCTCTCCAGTCACCACCACAGTCCCCAGTGTGCAGCCCATTGTCAAGCTGGTCTCCACTGCCACCACCGCACCCCCTAGCACCACTCCCACCGGCCCTGGCAGCGTCCAGAAGTACATTGTCGTCTCACTCCCCCCAGCAGGGGAGGGCAAGGGAGGCCCCCCATCCCATCCCTCTCCAGTTCCTCCCTCGTCATCTTCCCCATCCCCACTCGGGGGCAGTGCCCTCTGTGGAGGAAAACAGGAAGCTGGGGACAGCCCCCCCCCAGCTCCAGGGACTCCAAAGGCTAATGGCTCCCAGCCCCCTGGATCAGGCTCCCCTCAGCCTGTTCCCTGACAATATCATCGTCCATCTGTGGGCTGCCTCCGCCACGGATTCCTACACATGCACACGCGCATGCCGGCTGGAAGAAGTAGTAGGCTGCTTCTCCCACATGACTTTCTTTTTAGATACTGTACAGTCAGTTCCTCAGAATAAAAAAGTTTGATTTGTAAGTTCTGAGCCTTCTTGTGCCAATACCACAGAAGGGGCGAATCCATGGAGGCCTCCTGGTCTCAGGACTCTTCCTGTCCAAATTTAGGGCCACAGGCCAAGATGCCTCTTCTTGGTTAACTGCTTGTTGCCTTGCTGCCTGTGCCTGTGTTTGGGGAGCCTCAGATCCGAATGACATAGGCATCACTGTGGCTTAGGTGGCGTACCCACTTGTGGGGGTTGGCATTGCTGCAGGGCCTGAAGGACAGCCTGAGGAAGCGAACCTGGAGGCCAGAGCACGTGTGCCGGGGGAGTTCAAAGGAGAGGCTTGCTGGGCCCAGGCCCAGCGGAGCTGAGGTGGAGGGCCCATGGCTGGGAGGCGCTGTCAGGCCTGGAACGTCCATCTGTGAGGGAAAAGGGCAGGGAAGCCGTGAGACCAGGCAGCTGCCTGTGCTGCTGGGAACAGGGTGCAAGAAGATCAAGCGCAGATACCTGGAAAAGGCCTGAGAGTTGAGAGCCTCCTTGTACCCGGGGCAGGTCCCAGTGAAGGGCTCCCTCCCCCAGCTCTGCCTTCTGCTCTGGACTGCTCAGCTCCTGAGACAGGCTGCAGGATGGAGATGGAAGGTGTGGGCTCAGCCATGCGCTCCTTGGCACAGTGCACTCTCTAGCCCAGGGAGGTTCCCTAGGGAGCAGACACTGACCTGACCACCCCTCGTGGCAGGGGAAGGTGCAGTCGGACGTTCAGAGCTTGGCTGCAAAGAAGAAAGAAGTCGTGTCAACCCCAGGAAGGCAGAGTGTCTTGTCCCTATTCCTTGAATGTCATAATGAGAGTTCAGCACAGGCGCCTCCCGATTCCTACCCCCTTCCCCAGTGATTCTGAGTCTGATGGATACATATGAAGAAAGCAGCAGATTCTTGACCCGGACCTTGGCCCTATCTCATGTCTAACCCTACTCTTACCTCTTTGGGGGCAGATCACAGCGTAACTTCAGGTAAACCTGGAGCCTGGATGAAAGAGTGAAGTGCCATTATATTGAAAGAGTGAAGTGCCACATCTTATTGGCATCACTATTGCTTATGCAAGGCCTCCATGCAAGGTTATACCCAAGAAAGAGAACCAAGATCCAGCCCAATATCACTAGCCACGCCTTTTCCAATTTGTACATTATGACCTCTGCCACCACCCTTCCACAGTGAGTTTTGGGAACATATATGTTTTGGTTTGGCTTCTAAAGTAGTTCTAGAACACAGGAAATGGTCTCACCGGCCTGAGCCTCGGTCCCACTGCACAGAGGGAAAGAGCCGAAAGGGAAGCGGAGAGGGGAGATCATCGGAGAGTTGATACCTCATCACAGTCAGCTGAGACCAAGGAGGAACGAGGTCAGCATGGTCTCAGGCTGGCACTCCCTCTCTCCTCTTTGGTTGAGGAGCACAATGGGTCCCCCTGATCCTTACCTCACCCTGGGGTGGCTGCAAGCGAAGGATCCTATGAGACTCAAACTCATCCAGGTTTACTGAGCTATGAAATGAGACCTCATCAACTCGAATTCCTGGCCCATATCCTGGAAAGAGAGAAAAACCTCCTCTCTTGACCCATGCTTAGGGAGAGAAGAGCACATAGGCGGGAAGGCTCCTTCTCTAACTTATCTCCATGAAACCTTTGGCAATGACCTACCTCCTCTTTAAAAAAAAAAAAAAAAAAAAAAGACCCCCCTATTCTCACCTCTGAGTTCTGACTTCCCCACACAAAATTCTTCTGTCAAGCCAATGCGCATCTCTGTTGGAGGAAAATACATCAGGAAAGATCAGAAAACACTGCCAAACATGCCACCAAGAAGCCCATCTGAAACCCAACCCCAGGCCCCGGCCCTCACCAGAGCCGCTGGGAAGGAAGCTCTTCAGCCGGATCTCTCCCTGCACATCCACCTTCAACAGTGAGCCCTGGGAGTGGTGGGGAAGTTAACACTCAGAGTCCTGACCTCCCAAACCTGTGTCTCAAGTACCATTTGTCCTCTGCTCCAGGGTTCAGGGCCCAAACTTACATTAGATGCTATCAGTACAGACAATCTCTCGACCACATCCAAAAAAACTTCATTCTTTTGGCTCTGAGAAAGAGAGGGGATTTAAGTGGTATAGGCTGAAGGCCTGTGTATCAAAATGACAGGCAGAAGAAAAAAGTAGGCCCTGGGGTAGGGACCTGGAGGTGAAGGAAGAATACCCATGTCTAGGGGAATGGAAAAATATAGCAGAATCCTGAGACTCTGGGGTCAAAGGGAAAAAAATAAATCAAAGTATGACCTTATCCATCCATCTCTACCTTACCTGATCAGAGCGACTGGACAGGACAGGGCGACTGGCTGCACTGCTAGGGGCCACTTTGCTCTGTTGTGTCTCAGCCCCAAACTGTAAAACACCCAAAGCAACCAATCTTCCGCTTTGATGTTCCCAAGTCAACCCTCCTCCTTCCTGGTCCTCCTCTTTCCCAGCTACTGACCAAGCCAACGCTGCTGAGGTCAAACAGGCTGAAAGGCTTGCTGACCACGGCTTCGGTCTGGATGAAGTTCCTCAGCATCTCTGTGGATGTTGTCTGAACATAGCCATAGTCCTAGGGGTGAAGGAGGACAGACAGAGATTTTGGGGTGGTCGGATGGAGGGAATGAAAAAGAAAAGAGTGGGTTTAGCCTCCTAACCACAGGATCTCACAGGAAAAAGAGGACATACCTTCAGGGACATGGGGACAAAAGGAAAGTCCTTGGGCCTTACCAGCACTTCATCTAGGAGTTCATAGACAAGAGCCACATTGCGGGAGATGGTCCCCTCGCTGAGGGAGCCACAGTAATCGCCCAGGAGAGTGGCCAACCTGAGGAAACAGGGCCGAGTGTTCATAACTGAATCCTTCTCCTCTCAGGCCCACACTCCCAGGTGCCTGGCCCAGCCCTTCTCACCGAGACAGCAGCTCTAGGAGGCTGAAGGGAGAAATGTTTTCTGAAGTGGTGGCCACCAAATAGAGGCCGCTGTGTCTGATATGAATGAAATGTCGGTCGTCGTGATGCTGGTGAGAGGGAAAACGGCGTCAAGAAAAAAGGGCTGTAGTGAAGGAGGGCCCACGAGATCGGAGCTCGAACCCGATGTCCCTGCCAGTCACAGCAGCAGTGTGACTTTGGGTGATCCCTGAGCCCTTCCTAAGGGCTGCTTCCTAATGCATACAGGCGGTAATGACAGGGGCTACCCCAGCCGTGTCGAAGACTGAGACATGCAGAAGCGCTGTGCCTGGGATGTTGTTAGCGCTCAATAAACTTTCCTTAGTTGCATCTGGAGGAATGTAAACCCCCGAGCGGAAGCCTCCAGGGAAACAGCCCCTGAAAGCCAGGCAGCGCCCACCCGGTTCTCCAGCCCCCGGCCCGCGCGGCGCCAGCGGTTACCATGACAACCGGAGACTCGTCTCCTGGCAGTCCCGTCAGCTTCCGGTAGAAGAGCTCAGCCACATCCCGGCCACCACTGTCCCCGCGGACTGGCCGGGTGGAAGGACAGTTAAGGAGTGGGCGACAGACTGGCTCTGGGCTCGACTTCCACCCAGCCTTCCATCCCGCCCCGCGGGACAAGGATACAGTCTTTGTAGATGAGAGGGTCCCCTTTGGAAGACAGGATGAAGAACTGGGAAATCATGGCGGTCCTGGAGAGAAAACAAGAAGACGGAGAAAGTTGGGCCTGCCCCGCCCTGCCGCCCCGGAACAAAAGAACGCGCAAGGGCTGGCCCTTTAAGAAGGGCTCGCCTCCTCCCGCCCCACTCCGACCGCGGGAAACCCGGAGCCGGTCCCGCCCTGCTGGGCGACTCCTCTCAACCGCCCTATCCTCTCCGTCACTCAGGCCAGGACAGCCCGGTGATTGGCCGAGGTTGTGGCCTGCGGCGGATGCAAGCAGAGGAGGACCCTCCACTTCGATTGGCCCGCCTGCGGCGGCGCCGGTCACGTGGGGAGAGACGTTTCGCGCCAATTTCGGTTGGTCGGCCACAGTCCGCCCCACCGCCGTTCTGTGCTCCCCGGAGTGAAACTCCTGAACCTGCCAACTGCGGCCGCACGGCCCCTAGCAGCGATGGCACTTAAGGACTACGCGCTCGAAAAAGGTGAGGTGCTGCAAGTCTGGAAAGGGAATCCTGCGTGGGAAGGCTCGGCGAACACCTGTTGGGGTGGGCTGGGGTTTTGGGGGACCAAGGTCTGCGGACCTTGGGGCGCGCGCGGCCAGAGGCAGAGCCGGGCGGCGGCGGGATCGAGGTAGACATGCCGGGAGGCGCGTGGGAGGCCTCGGGATCGAAAACGAGCGGGTAATACCGCCCCAAAGGTGCTGGGGTCGTGGGTGGGGCGGGAGCCGGTTGGGGGGCGGCACAGGGGAGGGTCCCCGCGGCCAGGAGAGACTCGGACCGCTGGGAGCCTATCAAAGGGCCCTTGGCTCAGGGACTGGGACTCGGCGCCTTCCTTCCTTGGCTCCTTGGAGCACTCGCGAGTTCCCGCGTCCTCCGGAGACGCGCCGAAGCCCCGGGGGCGGGCAGGCCGGGGCCGCTGCGCCCCGCGATTGGCTGTTTTCGGCCGCCCTCCAAGCGGAAGTGGAGGCGGACGGAAGTGGCGCGACGCAGTTGGAGGGAGTGTCGTGTGTAAACAGTGTTCTTCCGCGCGGTGGCCTTGGAGAGAGCGGCCGAGGGTGGGGGCGTGCCTGGATTGGGGGCTTAGTGCGGGCCCGCGAGAGGCGGCCGTGGGGTGGAACCGAGTGGCCCTTGATGCGCTGGCCAATCGCCGGACGGGCTCTGCTTTCGGGCGGAGGAATCCCGGGCGGTGAAGCGGCTGGAATCCGGGCCCATGTGCTTCTTTGTTTACTAAGAGCGGAAGCGGTGGGGGGAGGGGGGGGGGGGTGGCGGGTCAGTCTGGTGGCGGAGGTCCTGGCGAGAGCTGCGGTGTGGGGAATGCGAAGGAAAAGGCGAGTCCTATGGGCGGAAGGAAAGCTGAGAACTTTGAGGCCCGAGGGTATTGTAAGGGTGTGGGAGGCCGTTCTGGAAGAATGCTGTGGCTCATAACTGCCAGGGGCCCCATGTTCTTCCCCAGGTAGAGACAGACATGTGAAAAGAAGTCCTGATCTCTTTGGGGAGAACTGTGTAGGCTTACTTAAATGTTCTCATAATTAATTCGTTCATGGATCCTGTTCTACATGAAAGTGGGTTTTTTCGGTTTCTGGTAGGGATTTGGGGGTAAAGAAGAAAGATTGTTCTTTGATTTTACGTTTGCGTTGTAGAAAAGGTTAAGAAGTTCCTACAAGAGTTTTACCAGGATGATGAATTTGGAAAGAAGCAATTCAAGTATGGGAACCAGTTGGTAAGTCGAAAATTAAGAGAAGGGAGTGGGGAATGGGGTGGAGCTTAAGGGGCTGTAGGTGGTGGCTTGTTTTAGCAAGTGTGTTAGTGACCTGTTCAGTCAGGCATCTGGTACCTGATAAGTGAACATTGTACACTGATAGTGATTAGGGTGTTTTCAGGAGTTGTTATTTGGGAGCTGAGAAGTGAGTATTGCTCTTGTGCTGCTTTCTGCCTTGTGGAGGCCCAGAGATTGCTTGCTGAGGTCACTGCAATGGTTCTTGCATGTGAATAAGGTAAACTTGACCCTGAGGTGTTGCTTTCTCTTTCCCACCCCAGGTTCAACTGGCTCATCGGGAACAAGTGGCAATGTATGTGGACCTGGATGACGTAGCTGAGGATGACCCTGAGCTTGTGGACTCAATTTGTGAGAATGCCAAGCGCTATGTAAGGCTGTTTGCCGATGCTATTCAAGAGCTGCTGCCTCAGTACAAAGAGAGGGAGGTGAGTATCTGGAGAAACAGCAGACCAAGGAATTGAAGCCTCTGGTGAGAGGCTACTCAGATCTTGGTGGTTTTAAAGTACTAAAAAGGAGAAGCATTAGCTCTGCCCCGAGCCCTGGTTCTTTTCTCCCCATTCTGCTGCACATATTTCCTGTCTTCTCTTCTAGGTGGTAAATAAAGATGTCTTGGATGTTTACATTGAGCACAGGCTGATGATGGAGCAGCGGAGCCGGGATCCTGGGGCTATCCGAAGCCCCCAAAACCAATATCCTCCTGAGCTCATGCGCAGATTGTGAGTGTCTCTGTGGGGGAAAGGTCTGGGATTTGTTCCCCAGGACCTTGCTGATGATTATTTTCTCTCCTCAGTGAAGTGTATTTTCAAGGTCCAAGCAGCAGCAAACCTCGTGTGATCCGGGAAGTACGGGCTGACTCTGTGGGGAAATTGGTATCTGTGCGTGGAATTGTCACTCGAGTTTCTGAAGTCAAACCCAGGATGGTGGTCGCCACTTACACTTGTGATCAGTGTGGGGCAGAGACCTATCAGCCGGTACGTCTGCAGCATGGAATAGGGAAATATTCCAACACTCTTTGTTTTTGTGAATGGTATTTTTACTCATTGGTGTTGATCTGTTTTCTTTGGTTATGTTTGAAAGATGTTAATGTATTCACTTTCCATCTTTTAGTATATAGTGGTCTTCCTGTTTTCCTTTCTTGGTGTTTGTTATTATTGACTAAGAATAATTCTAAGAGGTATTCGACACTTCAGGAAGCCTTCTGTAGAGAGGAAATGATTCAAGTGATGACGGTAAGTGGCTCTTCTGATTTCTTTTGGTGCTTTCTTATGTCCTAGATCCAGTCCCCAACTTTCATGCCTTTGATCATGTGCCCAAGCCAGGAGTGCCAAACCAACCGCTCAGGAGGGCGGCTGTATCTACAGACACGTGGCTCTAAATTCATCAAATTCCAGGAGATGAAGATGCAAGAACATGTGAGTTTGGGGTATGTGGCCCAGGACAGGTAGAATAGGGAGTCCTTGCATCCTGCAGTCACTCTTAGAATGACAGGAAGAAAGAACAGAAAGGGAAAGATCTAAGGCAGAGAAGTCACTTAGAGTAGGAGGGAGATTTAACTGGAATTTTCTGATTGAGTTAGAAAGGTAAAGATTCTTCTGTCTTGTGGTTTAATGGTTGGGCAGGCTAAGAAAAGTCTTAAGAGTGGGATGCCCAGGGAAAGTCAGGTCCCTGTGAACTTGTCTTTGTGATTTCTTTTTCCCTTTGTTTCATGTATTCTTTCCCTTCTTTAGAGTGACCAAGTACCTGTGGGAAATATCCCTCGTAGCATCACAGTGCTAGTAGAAGGAGAGAATACAAGGATTGCCCAGCCTGGAGACCACGTCAGTGTCACTGGTATTTTCTTGCCAGTCTTGCGCACAGGGTTCCGACAGGTGGTACAGGTGAGAAGATTTGAAATGAAGAGAAAATAGTCCCTTTTCCCCTTACTCATTCCAAAACCCTCAGAGGGTTTTGTCAAGAAACTTAAGGAATCATGTCGTGGGCAAGTTAAATAGATTTCATTCACACCTGGGCATTTTCTTGTCCCAAGGGTTTACTCTCAGAAACTTACTTAGAAGCCCATCGAATTGTGAAGATGAATAAGAGTGAGGATGATGAGGCTGGGGCTGGAGAGCTGAGCAGGGAGGAGCTGAGGCAGATTGCAGGTAAGGGGTCAGGAAAAAGAGTGGGGATTCAAGTTTCTTCTTAGCCCCAGAATATATTCTAACTCCCTTGCAGAGGAGGATTTCTACGAAAAGCTGGCTGCATCTATTGCCCCCGAGATATATGGGCACGAGGATGTGAAGAAAGCACTGTTGTTGCTGCTAGTGGGTGGCGTGGACCAGTCTCCTCGAGGCATGAAAATCAGGGGTAAGAAGGAAAAAGGGTGGATGATATCATTTGGGATGAAGAAAAGGATGACAATGTGTCTCTTCAGATCACAAAAGTTGGTGTCTTGGTTTTACAGGTACAGGGAAGGCTTAGAAGAAATAACACGAGGGGAGGTAGACCTGAGAAGTGGTCTTCGACAACTTGCTCAGGTCATTTGGCTTCTTCGTTTTCTTCCAGGCAACATCAACATCTGCCTGATGGGGGATCCTGGTGTGGCCAAGTCGCAGCTCCTATCTTACATTGATCGCCTGGCACCTCGCAGTGAGTAGGGACAGGGATAGAGTACAATCTTGTTTGTTCAAAAGGTGGAGGTTGGTGGGGAGAGTGTCTCAGGTGAGAGTGGATGGAAGGGAAAGTGGGGAGCAGTTCCAATGTAGGCGTTGCCTCACTGGCCCATCCCCTGTTCTTGTTCTGTACTTGCTCCCTTCTTTGTCCTTTCTCTAAACATGTTCGCTGCCTTTTTTCCAGGCCAGTACACAACAGGCCGGGGCTCCTCTGGAGTGGGGCTAACAGCAGCTGTGCTGAGAGACAGTGTGAGTGGAGAAGTGACCTTAGAGGGTGGAGCCCTTGTTCTGGCTGACCAGGGCGTGTGCTGCATTGATGAGTTTGACAAGATGGCTGAGGCTGACCGCACAGCCATCCATGAAGTCATGGAGCAACAGACCATCTCCATCGCCAAGGCGGGCATTCTTACCACACTCAATGCCCGCTGCTCCATCTTGGCTGCCGCCAACCCTGCCTATGGGCGCTATAATCCCCGCCGCAGCCTGGAGCAGAACATACAGCTTCCTGCCGCACTGCTTTCCCGATTTGACCTCCTCTGGCTCATCCAGGACCGGCCTGACAGAGACAATGACCTCCGGTGAATGAAGCTCCTCACCCAGAGAGAGAACCTTTTAATAATCTGAAGGGAGGGAGGGAGGGGAAATCAGAAAATCCAGAGCCTTCCCCTCTTAAGCAATCCTGGTTCATTGTTCTTAGTGTCAGGGTTAAGATTCTATTGAGGGTTTCCTGGAAAGTCTGACCTTGCCTCTGAAGGAGAAGTGGAAGGAACCAAATGAGGGATGTTTTGAGTTAGGACTTGGGTGTATATCACTAAAAAGCATTACTTCTTGCCTCCATTCCAACCAGGTTGGCCCAGCACATCACATATGTGCATCAGCATAGCCGGCAGCCCCCTGCCCAGTTTGAACCTTTGGACATGAAGCTTATGAGGTAGGAGGGCCAGGTAGGGATGGGTCTTCCTCAGAGAAGTCCCTAGTGCATGGCAGTGTTTTGGGTCACATTTCCTGAAAACCTTTCAGTCTTGGGGTGTTTTTAATCACCCTTGTGACACTTCCTAAGAACAGTGAGTCTAGGTCCCCTAGGTCCTAGCCTGACTTCATAAGAACAGAGCATGCATCTTCAGATCCTGCTTTTCTTAACCACCTTTGCTGGATCCTGCTGCCCAGACACTGTATCACTCTTCTCCATAGCCACCTAACACCCCCATCTTCAGGTTTTTATTTCCTTTTGACCTATTTAAATAATTCTTTTTAAACAAAGTCTATTTTTGTTCCCTTTAGCTATGTCGTAATACTCTCAGGGGACTGGATTGTTTTTTGTTCTTGTTCTTTTTAGATATACATTGGATCATTTCTTACGACAGGTGAATTTGCCTTGTTTTTGCAAAGGCCTTTTTCCCAAAAAGTTGGAAGTAATTTGAAATGCACTGGCAGCTCTACATTTGAAGAAAATTCTTCAGTGATATTCGAACCAAGCAAATGATCATCTGTTGATTCTTTTTTCTCTATTTAATGAAGACCTTTCCAAGAATTTTCTTAAATGGGGACCCTTGTGTGGATAGAACATGTATCCCCTGTACTCCATTCCCATCTCCTTTTTCTGCTTCTCCATGAACCTTTTCTCCCACAGACGATACATAGCTATGTGCAGAGAGAAGCAGCCCACAGTGCCCGAGTCTCTGGCTGACTACATCACAGCAGCGTATGTGGAGATGAGGCGAGAGGCTTGGGCCAGTAAGGATGCCACCTATACATCTGCTCGGACTCTGCTGGCTATTCTCCGACTTTCTACTGCTCTGGTAAGTGCCCAGTCCCTGTCATGCTGGGTGGCAGTCACTTTTGAACCCTACTTGGCAGTTTGCCTTAACATGGTCCTCTTGCTGCCTCCTCCTCCCACCAGCCCTGCCGGGGCTAAAGTGCTGACAGTGCAGATAGTGGTCCTCTCCGTGCTACCGCACTGTGGGTACTTGCTGCTCCAGCAGGGCATGCACAGCGCCCATGGAGGGAAAGGCCTTCTCCTCTCTGCTTCAGCCTCACTGATGGATGGGTGGGTTCAGTTCATTCCCTGTGTCCTACATTCTGTGCTATACACCTTCATTTCTGTCCTCACATCTTGGACCTTAGTCGTGGGGGCTCCAAAGTGCTGTTCGTGCAGGTAGTGTGATTACCCGACCTACTGCTGAGCTAGCACTTCCCGAGCCCCCGGGACACACCCCTCTACCAATCGCCTCCTTGGCTGAGCTCCCCAGGCTCCATCTGTCATGGTGGGGAGCCCAGTGGAGTTCAGAAGAATCTGGTCTCCCTCACAGGACAGCTGAACACCGGGACTGGCCAGTGTTGAGAGGCGGAGACTTGGGCAATTGCTGGACGCTGCCCTGGGCATTGCACTTGTCTCGGTCTGACAGTGCCGGCCCAACACTGCGGATATGGAGGGCAGGCAGGGGTCCCCATTCTTGTTCGATGAGTAGGCATGCATGGTTTGCCCTGCCTTAAAGCTGGAACAAGGGGGGGGGTCCCTAATTCTGTTCCATTCCCCTCCTCTTGTCCCCCTCTCTCTCCCCTGCCTTCCCCTTAGGCACGCCTGCGAATGGTGGACACAGTAGAGAAAGAAGATGTGAATGAAGCCATACGGCTAATGGAGATGTCAAAGGACTCACTTCTAGGCGACAAGGGGCAAACAGTTAGGTGAGTGGCTTTATGAAGGATGAAATTGGGTTACTCTGGCTTTCTTGAGCAGATCACTTTAACTTCGTGGTTTCTGTACCCACAAATGTACAAAATTGGCCTTAGAATTCTGACACTGACCACTGTCTGTTTCTGTCCAGTGTTCTGGTTTCTACTCTAATTCTGCACACCCATGTTTCCTTCAGGACCCAGAGGCCAGCAGATGTGATATTTGCCACTATCCGTGAATTGGTCTCGGGGGGCCGAAGTGTCCGGTTTTCTGAGGCAGAGCAGCGCTGCATATCACGTGGTTTCACACCTGCCCAATTCCAGGCGGCTCTGGACGAGTATGAGGAGTTAAATGTCTGGCAGGTCAATACCTCCAGGACAAGGATCACCTTTGTTTGACTGCTACCTGCTTGAGACCTTGGGCCCCACCCAGGATTATGCTGACCGGCTCTTCTGAAAAATGTAATGACACCCTGGAGGGGAAAGAGATCCCCTTTTCCAATTATGCACTTGTTTTATTTCTTTGGCTAATAAAGTATCATCATCTTTTAGCTTATGCCTAACCAGTTAATACAAAGCGTGTGGGGTTTTTAAATTCCTATCATCCACTTTTGTGCTTGTAGTATTCCATTCATTTGATAAATTATGTAAAGTTCCTGCTGTATCTGCCAGACACAAGAATCCAGCAAGAATGACATCCCTACTGTATGGAGACTGTTTGGGCTGGGTCCATTTTTTTTTTCCAGATCCCCCTCCTGCTTTTACTCCCCTCCCCTATTTAGTCTCCCAATACATATTGGACCTTGCTCTGTGCCAGTCAGACTGCAGTAGGGTGAGATGCAGGCCTTTCCAGATCCAGTAATCTTTTTTGATTTCTTGAAATGTTCCTGTCATTTATCCTTAGTCCTCAATTCCCTCTAAAACCCTATTTAGGAGTAACATTTAAAAATGTATTGCCTGGCACAAAAGTAATCACATAATGTTGATTCCAGTCTTTAGCTCCCTTCCTGAGTCTCATCTTGAATATGGATACTGACTAGTTCCTCTGCCTCCTGGGGTTGAGGCACCACAAGGTTGAAGCACAAAGAAATTGACAACCCTCTTGGTAATTCATACCCAGAGGATCAAAGCTTTGAGTTGCACATAATGAAAATGTTAATATCCTCCCCCTTGTGAAAAATACTTTCAATGAAATTTAGCTTGAGAAAGCTAATTAGTCATGTTTATAGAGTTAGCCTATGTAAGCTGATGTCATACGATGACATTAAAGGACAACATCACTCAGGTGGAAAAAGGCAGCCTTAATATAAATACAGTCCACCTAACTGAACTAAGGGGATCCAAGGTAAACAGTCACTGAAGAAGCTGAGCTGATGACAAAATGGACTGCGGAGCAGGACCTCCTTTAAGACCCAAGGTGGAAAACCAGAACGGTGCCTAACAGAGAGGACAGAGCCACTTGAAGGGGTACTGAAGGGGCTGCTCCTCTTTTATTAATGACAGCAGTTTCTAAAGGGAGTGTGGCACCCGGCCCTTTTGGGACAGTTGTCTCATCCCTGTGTCCGATCCCTTCAAGTACCCTCAGAAGAAGAGCCCCCTCATTCGCCTGCCGATGCCTTGTCGGTCATAGAGGACGTTGAACTTGTTCACGAACTGGTTCATGGTGTTGCAAGTTTTGGTGATGGTGCCGAGGTAAGCCATGAGCCCCACATCATTGCATTGCTGGGAGGAAATAAAAGAACCAGTTCCCTAGGGGGTCCCTCACATGTGCCTCTAAAAAGGTGTAAACCCCACCTCCCTACCTGGGGTTTTACACTCACATCATAAAAGTCTGTCTTGAACTTGTCTGTGCTGAGCACTGGGAGGCAGTGACAGAGAGCATAGGCCTCCCGCAGAATCTCGTGGTTGAAGGGGACCTCTCCTAAGGGCACAAAGAGGCTGCACTGATGTGGATGCTGTCACTTCCTCCGGAGGGAAAGGCAAAATGATGAGTGCCAGGGAGGCACCTGTCCTACCTGCTTCAGAGGCTTTGACATACTCCAAGATGAGCTTGACGCGGCTATGCAGCATCTTGATGGCACTATGCTGTGCTATCAGGTGTTCAGCCACTACGAGGGGACAGGTGAAGGGTAAGAAGGCATGTGGTCACACCTAGCATCCCTGCTTCCAAGAAATCACCTCCCTTACCAGTGGAGTTCTCTCCACTGCCTGTTGCTGTCATTCGGGCAACATGGTCTACACCAATGCGTTCAGCTTCCTCTGTGGCCAAAGTGTAGGTTAGCTCGGCAAACAGCATTGTGGCCTGCAGGGCAGAACATTCCACAGAGGGAGAGTCAAAAGCAGGAAACAGGCCAAGAGCAGGATTTGAAGTTTGAAGGGTAAGGTATTACCTCTCCATTGATTATATCAATGACAGACTCAAAAACACTGACAGGAAGCTGTAAATAATAAATAGAAAACAGCTATTAGCTCCTGAACCTACATTTTGTGCCAAAAGTTGAACTGGCTTCTTTCACACATTTTCTCTCTTTTAATTTCCCCAAGAACTTGGTGAAATAGGGATTATCCCAATCTGACATATGAAAATGCCTTTCAGAGCTTAAGTGACTAGCCCAAAGTCACAGCTTGTAGGTGACAGCATGGAGATTCAAATCACATTCCCCAATAGAGAATAGATGTCACAGTAAAATATAGCACGGAATGAGGATATAAAATAACAATGATAGACAAGGATGACCAAGCAGGCCTGGGGTCAGTAATACTCACATCTGTGTGCTTGGTCATAGGGTTCAACTTAAGAAAGAGGGGGCTCTCAATTATCTCACACACCTGGAAGAGAGGTCATGCACAGGGAAGTCAATACATCATCTTTCTTCCCCCATCCTCTATTCTCTGCCCCAGCATGCACTTGTGTGAGCATGTATACCTGCTTATGGACGTGGATGTCGGAGGGGTCAGGCGGCCCCCCTGTGGTATACCAACCCAGAAACTCGAGCTCCTTGAATACCTGTTTAACTGGAGAGGAAGGGGCCAGAGCACACAGTATTTCCTTAAACCCTCCTTCCTTAGTTTGAAACTCCTGATTTATTTCCACCAGTTTCTCCCCTCCCTCCTCAATTCCTGGCTTAGTTTAGAACAATTACTCCTTTCTACCCAGTCTTCTTTCATTTTTTTACTTTCTTTGAGGGAATACCTGAATGTATTTTTTTTTCTGAGAGTTACTCTCCCTTAATCTTCCCTCCTGTTCTTAATCTCTCCTATTTATTCCTTCCTAGCCCTCTTGATCTTGCCCACCTTGTGCTTTTCTTTCTTTTTTTAAAATCCCACCCTCTTCCCCACTTCTGTTCCCCTCTCACACTGCTCCTCCTTAGTGTAATAATATTCCTTGTCAATGATAATCTTCTCTTCCACGGTGTGGGACAGCAGCTCAAAGGAGTTCATCACTTCGATATTTCGGCCCTCCTGCTTCCCGATCAAAGCCCCTATCACTGGGGAGAGAACAACACGTAGGAGATGAGGGTACGGAATCTAAAACTTTTCCCTAATCACCTGACGGTCTGGGGTCCAGTGTGAACCCAGTATTGGGGAAACGGTGATGAGGGAGAATTGGCTTCAGTAAAGGAAGGGGGGAAAGAGTGATGTGAGGGAGGTGACCATGGAGCGGGATTGGGTGTCTACGCAGAACACTCACCCTGCATAGGTCGCCCCTCCTGGGAGCGCATGCGGATCCAATGGTCTGAGATGTTGAGAATGACAAGGGGATGAAGAGCGACTGAAACACTCCCAGTCACTCCGGAGGCCATCACGCTGGGGACTACTAAAGGTGGAGGAAAAGGAGAAAGCGTGAGAGTCCGCGCCCCGCGTTCTCCCTGGAGATGCGAGTGGGGAACGGCAGAGCCCGGGCCGTACATCCTTCCCGCAAGTTACCCAGGGAGAGATGTCGCTTCTCCCGGGAGTCGAGGAGGGCCTTAACGCACCCCGGGAAGCTGTCTCCAGAAGCCGCCCCGCACCGCGCGTTACCTGCTGCATCCACCTCCATCCCGCTGCTTCCTCCGGTCCCGTTCGCCGCCGCCATTTTCCCCGCGCCAGCCAGCGTCGGCCCCGCCCCCTTCCTTCCCGGCTTCCGTCGGCGGGCCGCGCATGCCCAGTGTCCGCGTGGCGCGGGGGCCAGTCCCTGTCCGCGCCAGGGCCGCGCAGCTTCCAGGTCCCCGGAACAGACAGGTTTTCGGACCGATTTTCGTAGACGCCGCTCTGTCTCTCTCTCCTGCGTATGATCTTGGACAAATTACTTAACACCCTGCCCCAACCTGATCTTCCTCGTCAGTAAAATTGGGGTAAGGATGCCCGCTTCTGAAGGCGGTTGTAGAATGAATGAAATCCAGACTTCTGACCACAGCCTGCAAGGCCCCGCATGATCTGGCCCCTGCCTGTCTGTCCTGCCAGGCCTTTGCTTTTCTAACCCTTCTGTGTTTTCCACATGCCTAACTTTTCTCACGCTTTAGGGGACTGTGATTCCTTACGTTTTATCCCCTGTGACCCAACTTGGTGCCTAACACATTAGCACCTAAATAATTTTTTGAGTGAATGCCCAAGCGAGTTACATATACTGTCCCTTTTGTTGCCTCTATCGTTTACTGACCTTACCCTTTTAGCATACCTTGAGTTGAAGTATAAGCCCCTAGAAAGCAGGAAGATAATTGTATCGTGACCTTCTAAAGAAAGCCTAGTCTGGTATCAGGAGGTACTTTGTGGTGATAAAGGTGACTTACAAGGGAGTTAGGCAATTTCTCCACTTAGGAGTCTGAATGAAGGAAAGTTGAAGGACCAACTACCTTCAAACGAAGCGATCTGAGAAATTCCTATGGAGAGGGGTCTTCTAGGCAAGGGGAAGTTAAAAGAGAGTTAGTTCCATTCTACTCCCCAGTGAAAAACCTCTGAGATCTGGACCAACTGAGAGAGTTGTCACAGAAAATCATATATGCTTAACTTCTCTTTAGGAAAAATAAGGTCAGGAAAATCGTGTCTCTTTTCATAAGTGGGCAGCATCTAAGGAATATAGCATTTAGATTGAAGGTACAATAAAAAGATAAGAATTAGTTTAGTGTTAACGTTGGTAGTTTGCATTACTGTCTCACATAAAAGTGCTCCTTTGCCTTTTGGATGTTCCAAATGCTTTTGCAAAATTGGTCAGATAATCACACAACTCATAAACAGTGATCGTGAAATTTATGAAAATTGAATCAGTTGATTGTACATGTTTCAGAAGTAAACTTACAAAACACTTCTTAAAAGTATATGTATTAAAAAAGAAAGAAAGACTACAACCAGGCCTGGTGGCACACACCTGTAATCCCAGTGACTGGGGAGGCTGAGACAAGAGGATCACAAGTTCAAAGCCAGCCTCAGGAACTTCATGACACCCTGTCTCAAAAAATAAGTTATGGCCGGGGCAGTAACTCAGTGGTAAAGCACCCCTGGATTCATTCCCCAGAACCAAACCAAACCAAATCAAACCAACCAACAAACAAACAAAAAAACCCACTCAAGTTAAAACTATGGTGTTAGCCTTCCATTCTCTTCTTAGCTTCCAACAAAATTATACAGCGCATCACTCTGTTGTTTTAACTTTTCCTCCCGTGGGGTGGAGGTAACTGGGCTGGTGGGGAAAAGATCAGAGGGCCTAAGAAAAGATAGGAGTCCAGGGAGAGCTCCAGGAGAGAGTCCAGCCTGGGTCACTTCTTGCTTTGTCTGTGGTGTTGTTAAGAAATTGTACCTCTTGGAATGGGTTAGTGGTTATCCATCCATCCATCCATCCATCCATCCATCCATCCATCATTTGCTTAACAAATATTTAGGATTGTCCACTACATGGCAGGCACAGCTCCTGGTGCCAGGGATGTAACACTGAACAAAACCAAGTTTTGAACTCATGGAGCTTACACTCTCATTGTAGAAAGCAGACAGCGCATTCATGAAGATATTAGGGATTGGCAAGTGCTGTTTGACATGGAAGGGCAGAGACCTGAATGGAGTGAGGGAGAAAGGCATGAGGATATCCGATGAAGAGGATTCCAAGCAGAGGGGACAAGGGCAAAAGTCTTGAAGCAGATATATTCCAGGAATAACAAAGTCAATGGCAGGAGCTGAATCAATGACAGAGTAATAAGCCCTGAAGTCAAAGTAGCATTGGAAGCCACAGAGGCCATTGGAAGGACTTTGGCTTTCAGTCTGAGTGAAATGCAGATAGAGGAGTGACATGATTTTGACTCAAACTTTAAAAGGAACATAAAAAGAAGGCAAAAACTAAGAAGTAAAAGAAAGAATCACCCAGGTTGATGTGTGGAAATTGGCATGTGGGAAGCAGAGGACGAAGCATGGTGTGCTGGAGCTATTTTTGAAATCCAAATAAGATATGAACGTGGCTTGAACCAGGGCAGGAGAGATGGAGATGGGAGATGACTCAGGCCCACAGCTACCTGCTGCCTTTGGGCACATTGGAAACACAGTTGTTCAGCAGCTCAGTTTGGGTTTTAGCACCATCTTGCTCCCTTCACTCGGCTGCCCTCACAGAGCACAACCTACATGACCTACTCAGCTGTTCAGGGAGCCCTGACTGAATTCAGGATACACTTGGAAGGTAGAGGCCACAGGATTTGCTGACTCAGGGTGTGGGGGTCTCTCAGCTATGTCCTGCATGGATGAGAAAAGGGTTAATTGCCAGAGGATGGCTGTTTATCAATCAATTACCCATAAACTTATCTACTCAATAAACACACAAGAACCAATACTTTTTAAATGAGAGGGGGCAATAAACACACAAGAACCAAGAACTTTTTAAATGAGAGGGGGCATAATGGGCCTCTAACAACAACATAGAGTAGCCATGTTGAGACAGCCAACTCTCTTTTATTTATAGACACACAGGTAAAGGGGGCCAGGACAAGGAGGAGCTTCTTCTGTGATGGACAGAACTCTGGAGTTAGGGGAGCCATTCTCTTAGGGGAACTAGACAGGGAGCCATCTGATTCTGCTAGATAAGGATGGGCTCCCACATCAGGGATGCTTTGGTATCAGGAGAAGCACATGAATTTATATCAGCCAATCCAAAACAAGGTTGTACTGGGCCATGTTTGTGCACCAATTGGGTAGGGGGTGGGAGGTTGAGGGGATTTGGAGGGGTACTAGGGGGACATATTGAGGTACCTCCATTGGTGGTGACAGTCTTCATCCACATTATTTTTTTTCATGACTGGGGTGGCAAACCCACAGGGAGTCAAGACTATCAATTGACTCAGACAGAACATTGAGATGATTTTTACCAGGTTGAGGAGCTGGATCCAAATAAAGAGATCCTGAAGTGATTCCCCTCCCCACACTTTCCAGGGTCTGTTACGAGCTGAATGTTCATGCTCTGCTCCATTCATATCCCCAGCGTGATGGGTATTTGGAGGTGGGACCTTTGGAAGGTGATTAGATCATGATGGGATTAGTGGCCTTGTAAGAAGAGACAGGAAAGAGCTCTTTCTCTTTCTCTGCTGTGTGTAAACTACAATCTGCAAGCCAAGAAGTGCCCCTCACAAGGAACCAAATCAGCTAGCACCTTGACCTTGAACTTGCAGCCTCCAACACTGAGAAAGAAAGATCTGTTATTTAAACCCCCTAGTCTGTGGTATTTTGTTATAGCTACTTGAGCTAAGTTTGGGGGTTGGTCTAAGGTGGTTCCCTAAGGGGCTGGAGTTGTTGCTTTCCTTCCATGGCCTGAAAATTAGTGCCTCGAATCCCAACAGCCTTTTCTCCAGTCATTTCCTATTTGTAACTGAACCTTTTGTCTGGACTGGTCAGGTGAGAGTGAGATAAGGGGATATTTGCAAAACTTACAAAGACCCATTACACCCCCATTTTGATACCTGGAGTAGGCAGCTACTGTTGTGTAGCAGTCACCACACGTTAATGACTTAAAAATCACCAGGGTATCCTCTTGCAGTTCTGGATGTCAGAAGTCTGAAATAGGTGTCCCTGGCCTGAAACCAGGGTGTCTGCAGGGCCTTTTTCAGCTTCTAGTGTTGTATTTCTTGCATTTCTGGGCTTAGAGCCCCTCTGCCATCTTCAAAGCATTAAGTGTGTTGGCATCTGCAATTAGGGTTGAAGATCACCTTCATCACCTTCTTCTATAGTAAAACTGCTCTTAGTGTTTTCCCTGTCCCTCTGCTCCCCATCACACATCACCTTCTTCTATAATAAAATCACGCTTGGCCTCCATCTTGTAAGGACACTGTGATTACATTGGATTCACTGGGACAATCCAGGCTCACCTCCCCATCTCAAGATCCTTAACTTAATCATATCTGTAAAATCCCTTTTGCCATAATAGACTGATAATCATGGGTTGCAGGGATTAGGATGTGGATATCCTTTTTTCTTATTTTGTATGCGTGTTTAGTTTTAGTTAGTTTTGAGGATGTGGATATCCATTGTTCAACTGGCCATGGCATGCGTCGGGGGAGCCAGAGAGCAGAGTCCTTAATCAGATGGTTGTTACCTTTGTGCTCTATGACCCTGTCAGTTTAATAAGAGAATCCTGGTGGCTGCACCAGAATTAAGTTTGAATCCCCTAGGCCAGACTTTTGGCTGGGTTGCACCGAAAGGTTACTCATGCAGGCCGGGGGTACGGAAGAAAAGGAAGCATTGTGCCAAGAAATATCAGGTAAATAGGCTAAATTTTCACTGGGTGTGTTAATGCATGTCTGTAATCCTCACAGCTCAGAAGGCTGAGGCAGGAGAATCAAGTTCAAGGCCAGCCTTAACAATTTAGTGGGACCCTATATCAAAATAAAAAATAAAAAGGACTGGGAATATAGCTCAGTGGTAAAGTACTCTTGGATTCAATATCCAGTACCAAAAAAACTAAAAATAAAAAATAAGTCTGTATAGCACCCACTCCTTTCATCCTGCTCAATACCCAAGAGATGGACAAGAGGGAAAGAACCTTTCTGGAAGATGGTCACATTCAGTGGCCAGACTGTCTTCCTGACCTCCAGGAGGAGGTGAGGAGGTAGAGATGATTTTGGAGGAGACTCCTCCAGTGCTTGACAATCACTGCCACAATAATGGGTAGACTTTGCAACAAAAGGCACAATGATGCTAGACTGCAGAGGGTTTGGGAAGCCTAAAACATGACACAGTTTAGCGCTAGGGCCAGAGGATGTGGCCTGAGTCTGTGGATTGGACTGAAAAAAGGACACAGTAACCTCAAAAAGTGTGGACAGAGGTCAGGCGCAGTGGTGCGCACCTATAATCCCAGCAACTGGGAGGCTAAGGCAGGAGGATCACAAGTTCGAGGCCAGCCTCAGAAACTTAGACCCTGGATCAAAATAAGAAATAAAAAGGACCAGGGATGTAGCTCAGTGGTAAAATGCCCCTGGGTTCAATTCCCAGTTCCAAATAGAAGTGTGGGCAGAAGTGAGACCCTGTGTTAATCAGCTTTTTGCTGCTGTTAACAAAATACCTAACAAAAACAACTTAAAGGAGGAAAGATTTAGTTCAGCTCATGGTGCCAGAGGTTTTAGTCCATGGTTGCCTGGTTCCTTTATTTCTGGACCTATGGTGAGACCAAACATCATGGTAGAAGCAAGTCAAGGAGCAAAGCTGCTCACCAGGTGGTGACCAGACAGCAGAAAAAGAAAGGGAGAAAGAAAGGGGTCAAGGACATACTCCCAAGAATCCATGCCTTTCAACAAGTCCCACCTGCCGTTTCCACTACCTCCCAACAGTCTACTCAGTTATGAATCCCTCAGCAGATTAATCCACCAGTGAGGTCAGAGCCTTCATGAGGCAGTCACTCCTCTGAAGTCCTGCCTCTGAGCATTGCTGAAGGATCAGTCCTTCTTCACGTAAATCTTTGGGGACATTTCAAATCCAAATCATAACAGGAACCAAGAGTGGCCCCTAGACTAGGTGTCAAAGGTCCTATGTCATCAACTGACCCAGAGCAGAAAGGGACTTTGTGGAAGGTGCAGGTTTGACCAGCATCTTGGTGCCAATCATTCTCATCAGAGAACAGGTCCCCACCTTCAACAACCACAGGAAAGACAAAACTGTCAGATAGCAGGTAAGATTTGCTTCCTCAGTTTATGGCCCCAAAGAGCGTGTCTTTCATTTTCCACATGTGTACTTTTCAAAGTGGTAAACCAAGCAACAAGGCCATTCACGACAGCTCAATTCAGTAAAATGTGGCAAGGTCATCCAGGGCCATGCTCACCCGACTAGGAAAAGGACAGCCTTGAGCTCCTTGCCTACGGAGCAGAGTGATGGCATCCACTTTCAACTTACACACTAGTCCTGGGGCTAGACAGCCATAGCAGCCCAATGAACTCCATTGGGTAAAACTTAGCTAAGCCATTAGCGAACCAGGCCCAGGCATTTAGGGGAATCTCTGAGACTCGTGGGGCCGCATTGATCCACATCTCTGCTTTAGTCAGTTTCTCCCAACACTGTAGCTGTCAATTTTTCATGTAAAACCTAGGCTGACTACTCTCTTAAGTACACAGTTTCTATTTGTCTAGCAAGGACTTTTAGATTAAAATCATCTAGTTCCACTTGACTTCCCCCAAATGGGGATTTCAGCCTAGAGAGTGCAAAGCCTTGGATTACAGCAATCGCTTTCTTTCAAAAGAGGTGTAATGTGGTGGACATTTCCAGCAGGTGGCGCTGTTACACTGAAAAATGACCTCCCGAGTACCTGTATTTAAAGTAAAGCTGGAATTTCCCTCTCTGGATTCTTTACTGTTCTTGCCAGACCACTTAGGAGGGGGAAATGAAAGTGGCTTGAAGAGTGGCCCTCATGTCCCACCAGTACCACCGTATGGGAGAGTCTTCTCTAACACTTGCTGGGCCCCGGAAATTGCAAGCTCTAGTCCCACTGCTTCCTACTATGGGTTATAGAAGCAACCAGAATGTGGAGCCCTACTCTTGAATTTGGGCAGCTTTCCCCTACAGGAAGGAACCAGAGAAATCTAACACGGGCATGGCAAGAACTGAACCGTGTGACAGTCATCAGGAAACCCTGCAAATCCTACCCCTTCCCCCCATCACCTGGGCTGAAAGACAGGGAGTGGGGGTGAGGCCAGCCTGCCTGCTGGGCTTGTGAAGATGGCAGAAGGGGTATGGGACTTCTGCTTTTTGACCTGTTAGCCTGTGACCTACACAGAAGTAACTTTTGAAAAGACGTCCACCTTTATTGCTGGGGCAGGGTGGGATTACTGCCCCATTGTCATATCACCCCTGAAGCTTTACCCAGTTTTAGCATAAGGGTGGGGTCTTCCAGGGCAGCAGGACTGACCACCAGAATTTACTTAGATTTTGCTCCCTGACAAAGGCCCCAGCTTCTCTACCAACCCTCTACCCCTTAATCAAACTTGTGGCACTATTTGGGCAACCTTTCGCTGCACAGCCTCTAAACCATGACCCTATTTCTGTTTGTTACCAAGTACAAAGGTGGGAGATCCCGACTCCCTTTCTGTGCTTCACTGGAGCCAAGGCATTTGCTGTTGGATCCCAGAGAGTCTTTTATCTCCAAGCCTGGCCCTGTTTTACTTCCTGTTCCGGAGAACTACGTCTCTATTGGCATCCAATTTTTGTTGCCAAAGCTATTGAGTTTGGGATTTGGCTTACATGCTTTAATAAGTTAATCTGGTAATGATTCATGGTTATTGGTAGAAAACACAAAACTCCTGAGTCAGAGACAAGGGACTTTATTCCTCATAGAACAACAAGCAACATAAACACCAGCAAATTGGTTTGGTTCCCTCTGCTTCCCAGTCCCACTGGGAGATGTATGGGCCCAGATGGAGTCTACACATGCAGAAGGTTGCTTTGCAGCTGAGATGGGGGAATGCACAGCTTTTACAGCAAACAGTAGCAAGCCTGCTCTTCGTCCAAGAGAAGATGTGACTCCTTTTTGTAAGGAAAGAACGAAATGAAGGAAGCACGCAGAAACTTGGGAGAGGCAGCTCAACAGTTGTATAGGTTTATTCAGGAACAAATCTTCAGAGAGGGACCCAGTGGAGACTGAGACCCTTCTTCCACTTACAACCTAGGGTAGTTATAGGGGCATGAGGGAGGGGGAAATTTGGGGGTTAGGCCGTTGCTACAAGGTTATCAGAGAAGAGTCCTGTGTCACATCCATTTTTGAGGTGGTCACTGTTCCATGCTGAAATCCATGTTTTCAGGATTCTAGTCCCAGAAAATGATTTCCTTTCTTTGCATGATGGTGACTATCGCCTGGGTTTAAGGTCAGGCTGAGTCAGAGTGACTGAGGTGACTCTTGTTCTAAGATGCTTCAGAATAGCATTGCCTGTGTCAAGTTCTCCCTAACATTCCTGCCTTTTTCTTTTCATCTGGTAAGAAGAGGTGATATCTCTTAAACTGCTTCCTGCTGAGAGGGGGCATCAATTTGAGGACTCTTGTAGGTACTGAGCAGTTCCAGTGGAGCTTAGAAGGAGGATGTTCTGAACCCTCTGGTCAGTAGTGGCATTGATGGTTCTCTGTAAAAGGGAGGTGAATAGCCAAATCTGGACAGGCCCTATGGTGAGCCCAATAATTATACAGAGAATTGGAAAGACGAAAGGGACTAGCTGAGAAAAAATCACTGGGAGAGAAAACCATCCCATGTTCTAAGAGGATCCAACATGGTAGCCTGCGCTCTTAACTTTTTTATGCCATCCCTCACCAGGTCAGACCTGTGAGTGTAATAGCAGCAGGTCTCTTGTAGGAAGGCACAGATGTCTGCTTATTCTGCAGTGAATAAATCTAGTCCTTGTCTGTTTTGGAGGACAACTGCTGCCAATGAATCTCTTTGGTACTGAAGGGTAGACAATTGGGTGGAGATTTCTCTAAGGCTATCTGCCATTTCTTTGGACAATACTGTGAAATGGTGGGTGGAAACTCTTTCTCCTACCACTTCTGTGCTCAACTGCTGTTGTTATGCCCAGGCCTACCAGGGTAGGAACAAGAGGGATAGCTTATTTTGGCCTGAGTAGGGTGTTCACTGGGTTGGAGATGAGTCCCTCCTCAGTGGAATATAGAATGGGTGGTGTGAGAGAGGCCAGGGTGCAAGTTCCTGTCCAGTTAGTGGGTAAGCAGATGCAAGTGTTATTTCCACATAGAAAGAAGACTCCCTGAGTATAGTCAAGGCAGCCAGAGAAGTGATGGGAGACTACTGGTTTTAGCTGGAGACTGCTGTGGCCCTGTTTCCATCCCTGGTAAAAAGAAAAGATGGTGGCCAAATATGCAGTTCCCAGGGGCTAGAGATCAATATTGGCATTTGAAAGTTGAGACTTTTCAATTAAAAAATTGGTGCGTTTGGAGATTTAAAAATACCCATCCTGGTAAGGGGAGGAGTCTGCAGTGATCTGGATTGTAGAGCATAGGTTTATATTTAGTAGAGGCACTTTGGTTAGTGGACCTCTACCTTGGCTGAACAAGGACTGATTGTTAGTTACGGGTAAACTCCCAAGGGCCGGGGAATGGCTATATATCAAGAAAAATGGTTGTTGTGGGTCTAGAAGTCCTGCAAGAGGAATTTTTTTTTTTAACCTTTTGGAAAGCAGTATTGATGGGAGGCGAAGGGCCCAGGGGTTCAGAAAGGTCACTGAGAAGCAGAGTAGAGGGGCTTAGTGAGGAGGCCAAAGTTAGGACCCCAGAGGTGGAAATAACCTGTCAGTCCCAGAAAAGAGAGATCAAATCTGGTAGTGGGAACTGGGAGATCCTGGATGAGTATTTTACAGATTGTGGGAATGGCTCAGATTTGAGGAGTGAGAGTGAGTGACGTGGGTTGAGCCACTTGGGCCTTGTGAGGGAAGACATAATAGCATAATTTATTTAAAAAATTTAAAAGAAGGGTAGGGTATTTGATAGAAAGGTCTTGGGAGGGACTAAAGAGGAGTAGGTCACCTACATACTGTAGAAGGAAACTGGGGAGAGATTTGATTAGCCAGGTTGTGAGATAAGGCTTAACTGAACAAATCAGGGCTGTCTCTAAAGCCCCAGGAAGACCATCCTGGTTAACTGGGTGGAGAAATGGGTATCAGGATCTGTCCAGGTAAAGGCAAATAGATCTTGAGAAGAGGGATCTAATGGAATGGTGAGGAAGGCATCTTTGAGGTCAAGGACTGAGAAGTGAGTTGTAGTAGAGGGACTATGAAAGAGCAGGGTGCAAGGCTTAGGGACTATCGGATGCATTGGGACAAGAGCCTGATTAATCAGGTGTAGGTCCTGGATTAGTTGGAAAGTACCGTCAGGTTTTTTAACTACCAGGATTGGGGTGTTCTGAGGGGAGCTGGCAAGTTGAAGAATGCTAGCTTTGAGAAGGTGGGAAATGATGGCCTTGAGACCTCTGAGGACTGAGGGGGTATTGGGATTGGAAGGGAGGAGGCCAGGTCTTGCAGGGAAATCTTAACCTGAGTGTGGTGGGTGGCCACGGTGGGTTTGGAAGTATTCCATGCTGTGATTGACACCTCAGGGAGGAGTGCTGACAGGAATGTTAGAGGGGAAGGAAGAGCATCTGGTTGGCATCAGAGGATAAAGAAGGCAGAGGAGTGTGGGGAGCTGTGATGGTTTCGGTGGAAATAGGATGAATGGAAGCATTGAATTTGGTTAGGACATCCCTGCTGAGGTTGGGAGTTGGGCATTGAGGTATGATTAGGAAGAAGTGTGACAACAGAGTGTCAGCTTGGTTACAGAATAAAGGACCCATTCATTTAGGGATGCTGGACTTTCTGTCAATTCCAAAATAGAGGTAGAAGAATCCTGGAAGAATCTGGTAGCATTGAAAGACTGACCTGGTGTCCAATAGGAAAGAAATAGGCTTGCCAGATATTGACAACATTACCCTGGGCTCAGATTGAGTGATGTGGGCAGGGGTGGGGAGGTGGGTCCAGGGGGCTGTCAGTCTTCTGTTGACGGACTATCCATGGCACGGCCAAGGATGTTTGCTAACGTTGCATTTATGTCTCGGACCTGTGGGAATTGGAAGCGATGGAACAGGAGAGTGAGTCTCAATAAGGACATTCTGATTTCCAGTGTCCCCTTTGGTGGCAGAGAGGGCATGGCTCAGGCAAGGTCTAGGTTAGGGCAGGCGCTTGCCCAGGCTCCCTGCTGGGCACATGTGAATCGGGCCCGGAGGCGTGGGGCGTGACATGGTGGGCATAGTGTGGTGGACCTCTGTTAATGAGATCTTTCGGACCCTGTCTGAGTGCAGCTGCCAGTGTTTGGTATTTAGCCTGATCTTGTTTGAGTTTTGGTGCTTTTAATTCCTCCTCTCGTGTTGTAGACCTTTAAGGCCCATGTTACAAGTTCACCTTGAGGGGTCTGTGGGCCATCCTCCAGCTTTTGGAATCTTTTCCCCTGATACCTGGGGCAGATTGGGAGATGAAATGTAAGTGAAGGGAAAGTCTGCCATGGTCTAATTAAGTTGGTATATTTAATCATGGCCTCTGAGAGGTGGGAGAGGAAGAGGGCAGGGCTTTCGTCACTGCCTTGGGTGATTTCTTGAATCTTTGAGGCAGCCTTTCCCCTTCCTGTTGGGATCCTTCTCCTCAGGGGAAAGACAGGAGAAAAGGATGTCATAGATGTCATGCCAGGTGAGGTCAGAGGACCCAATGATGTGTAGGAATTCCTTCTGAAAGGTGGTGGGATCAGAGGTGAAAGACTTCCAGACCTTGGAGGGAGCAGGGGTCTCTGTTGGGGGATGCTCGTGGGAATGAGTATGTTGGGGAGGGAGGGGTGAAAGTGGGTGAAGAAGGACATAAGAGGAGGTTGACTGTGAGGCTGAGGGGAGGAGGTTCATCTTCAGGGTCACATTCAGAGGCTGAGGGAGCAGAGGGAGGGGAGTTATGGATACCTGGAGGGGGGTTTTCTTTGAAGAGAAGAAAGTAAAACACTGAGCAGTTTGGGCAGAGAGAAAGCCTGGAGGGGAAGTACCAGAAGGCCTGGACCTAGGGAACTGGACCATTTGCCATTGTTGTGGAGAAACTGGATGCCATGGTGCACGCCTGTAGTCGCGGTGACTCAGGAGGCTGAGGCAGGAGGATCACAAGCTCCAGGCCAACTTAACAAGGACTAAGGACCAAGGACTCAGTGAGACCCTGTCTCTAAATAAAATACAAAAAGGCAGGGTTGGGGGTTGGAGATGTGGTTAAGTGCAATCCTGGGTAACAGCAACCCACAACCCCACCAGTCTTTTAGGTTTGACTGTGTCTTGGAGACCCAGGGTCTGATGTGTTTGAGAAGGCTCCCCATGGGGATGTCTCATGGAGGTTGACGGGATCAGGCCCATGCCAGACAAAAAGGAGGGTTCCCAAGGTCACCTGCAGAGGGAAAAGCCAAAATCAAGGGACATTCCCACAAGAATTTTGGTTTCTCCGAGGTCATTCCAGGAAAGACGGAATGGGTGGGTGTTCCCAAAGAGAGCCAGGCAGTGGTGGTGGGGTTTCTTTCACCCAGACCTGGGATTTGTCAGAATAGTATCTATGGAGAGAGAAACCCTGTCAGGGATTCCAGGAATCCAGAGGAATCAGAGGGGGTCATTCACCCAGTAGTTGATGGCCAGTGGTAGATGAGTGGTCCTTACTAGATCTGTGTTGGGAAAGGTGGTAAAATAAGCGAAGGGAAGAAGGAGACTGGGACAAGGTTAAGGGAAGGCCTGTAGGGGCCATCTCTGGTCAGAACCTCCAACACTGGTCCTAGAGTTCAGCACCAAAGTGTAAGGACAGAACTGAATGAAGAAAAAACAGAAAGAGGTAGGAGAAGACAGCTCCACAGCAACACAGGTTTATGCAGAGAAGGACCCAGGGAGACCGAGACTCCTCTTTTGCTTACAGCCTGGGGTCATTATAGGGGCATGAGATAGGCCATTCCTAGAGGTTGTCAGGGAAGGGTCCTTGTGGTCCACATGCTTTTCTTTTTTGAAAAAGTAATATATCTGCAGCACTGCCTTGCTCCAGTCAACAGATATGTTACATTCCTCAGCAAATAACCCATTATCTGCAGGAAAAATGCAGGACCAAAATGGTGATAAAAAGAACACAAGTTATCAGAGGGTAGGGACTTGTGACCCTTACATAGACCAGACCCTGGAACTCAGGGAGATAATAATTCCCTCTAACCATAAAATCTATAAGAACATGTTTCAATGAGAACTGACCAGCATGGGCCAAAGTGACCTACTGTTGTCATACCATAGTGAGGACTTGAAGTCTGATGTCATCTTCTGACAGTCAAAAGTCAAGAGATGAAGCTGGGCATGTCGCACATGCCTGTAATCCCAGAAGCTTGGGAGGCTGAGGCAGGAGAACTGAGAGTTCAAAGCCAGCCTCAGCAAAGCAAGGCACTAAGCAACTCAGTGAGAGACCCTGTCTCTAAATAAAATAGAAAATAGGGCTAGGGATGTGGCTCAGTGGTTGAGTGCCTTGAGTTTGGGAACCCCCTCCCAAAATAAAGTCAAGAGGTGGACCTGGGCTGGACTCTAGGGAAACTTTCCTGGGATCCCCAATAAAACTGGAGGGCAGGAGGGGCACACCATCCTTCTCTGAGAGGATTTGAGAGTGTCCCCCTTTCCCTTTTCCTATCCCTTCTAACAAAACTCATGCCTGTGACTCTGAGGGAAATGTCTGAAATCTTTCTGGCATGATCGCAAGCATCAGGGTGTGAAGAGGGACTCTCGGCATCTGGCTGTTTCCCAGAAGGCCGGTGTCCTGTAACATAGTTGCTACAGCTGGGTAAGCCCATCCCAGGGCACACTCAGGCCCTCAGCTTAGGCAGTACTGACCAATGGTGACTGTCCAAACACCCCAGCCTTGCACTGAGGGGTAATGTCTCAACAGAGCTCCTATGAGTGCCCCCTTCAAACCCACATCAACTAAAACAAGTGGCTTTGCTCCTGGGATGGGCCTGGACCAGCCTCCTGAGTCAGCACTTTGGCCAGTGCTTTGTGTTGGCAGAAAGAGAGGATGAGTGGCCAGGGAACCATTCATGAAAACCTTGTGCTAGGTGCATGCTTGTCCTTGAGCATGCTCCTGTAGCCCACAGGGGGGCTCACCATGTGCCGGCGCATGGGCACTACTACCTCTGAAACCACAACCACCTCCAGCACCAAATCTCTCTCTCTCACTCACACAAATACACACACACCCATGTGCACACTTTAGAGCTCACAGTTCAGTTCTTTACCCAGGAGGAAGAACTAAGAAAGGATAATAAATGTTTACTGTTCATTTAAGCCTGGAGATGGCCAGAACAGTTTAATCTGCAAACAACATCATTATGATGATGATGATGATGATGATGATGATGATGATGATGATAATGATGTTGTTGATACTGGGGATAGAACCCAGGGGCACTCCACCACTGAGCCACATCCCCAGCCCTTTTTTGTATTTTATTTAGAGACAGGATCTCGCTGAGTTGCTTAGGGCCTCGCTAAATTGCTGAAGCTAGATTTAAACTTGTGATCCTCCTGGTTCGGCCTCCCGAGCCACTGGGATTACAAGTGTGTGCCACCACACTCAGCGGCCAATAAACCATTATTGATCTCTTAATTGATCCAGACTCTGTGAAGGGTTGAAAGATAAAAGTACTCCTATGCATCTTCCCTACATGTTACCATCTAGAAAAGGAAAGTGAGTGGTGTTTGGGTGTGGTAGGAACTAGTAGATTCTGAACTGAGCCAATCCCAGCATATGGAGGTTTGAAAAATGACAGTGTCTTCTCCTTTGTGTCCCCTGTCCTGGCACTTAGTTGGTTGCTAGGTACTCTTGTTTCTACTACTATGACCTCTCCTCCCTGTTGCTGACAACACTATTCTAAAACTGGTGCAGCATGTTAGGCCATCTTGAGCGCTGTTGTCCTCCATTCACCTGTAACTCTTCTGAGGCACCCCAGTGGGCAGGGCACCTAGTGGGGAGCTCTTGTTCTACCCAGACCCTCATCCTCCCCTTTCCTCCTACTTAACTGAAAACCAAGGTTCTCTGGGGTGATTTACCTCAACTTCCTGCTCTCTAACCAAAAAGGTGCAGCTGAACCTCTGTATCCGTAGGTTTCACATTTGGGGATTCCTTCAACCAACCAACCAGGGATTGAAAATGTTGGGGAAAAAATTGCATCTGTACTGAACATGTATAGACATTTTTTCTTGCCATTAGTCTCTAAATGATACAGTATAGAAACTATTTACATAGCATGATTTAAAGCCTAGGTTAGGTGCCAGGACTACAGCACTGTGTAGTATTTGGATTGTGGGATTTCAGCATCTGTGGATTTTGGTATCCTGGAAATCAGTTAAAGGAGAGAAAAATTAGGAAGCCACTTAAAACACATAGGGTTTGTGCTCAGTATTGGCAGCACTATTTCAGATTGTTCCTTTTGATGGATAGCTCAGAGGTTCTGATACCTCAGGGCAAAGCCCCACGGTAAGATTTGGGGATAAAGAATCTATTTTTTGTCAAGTGAGGAAGCCACTTTGAAAGGGATTACTTAACCATGGGAGTGTTTTGCAGGGGATCAGTTTTAAAGATGTATTATAGAAAACGAGGACCTGGAAGTTGATTCATTCACAACTGTCTCCACACATTCTCTGCAAAGATGTGTGGATTCCCCATTGCCCACTCCTACCCTCCAGTCCTCATCGCTTTCTCTGGTCTGAAGATTGCTGCCTTCTGACATGAGGCCCAAGCAAGACTACCCGCTCATCCTTCCTTTGAAGTAAGGCTTACGTTTAATTTTTTAAAATTTAGTCTATTTAAAAGCCATACAGAAATTTAAATGTTTTCTTCTGCACCTTGGTGGTGACTCTGACTACCTTCAGCATCCCTTGGTGGCTCCTGGCATGGCAGATCACAAACTCAGAGGAGTAGTTAATAGCATGACTTCTTAAAACCTGTTAGGCGTTAACAGGCCAAGTTCTGGGGCAAACAGCAGGAGTAAACTACAATTGGACTTAGCTCCAGAACAACGGAATTGACTGTATGGAAGGTTCTGGGAGCCCAAGACCTGTTCCCCGAGGACCGTCCTTGGGAGAATTGTTTACAAAGCAAGCCACCAGTTTCAGGACCCACACTCTGCTTCCATCTTCCTTTCCTTGACACCGCCTCCTTTGATCTGTACTTGCTCTGGAGGAATGAGCAGGATAATAAGGATTTGAGAAAAACAAGGGATGCCCAGTTCTGAGGGGGGAACTGGGCGTGGTTTAGCTTCCCAGATCTTTCGCTCAGGTTCTCACTGGGGTGCCGCCCCCAAGACCGCGGCGCACACGCATGCGCCCTGAGCCCGAGGGCCGCTGTCGGCCTCTTTTGCTCGGACGCGGCCAGTAGGGGGCGAACTCGGCCGTCCAGGTCCGGGCGACTGGCCCCCGAGGGCCGCGTCAGCGCTCAGGCCTTCGGCTCTCGCCGTCAGTCACCCGCCCTGAGTCAGCAAACCATCGAGAGATGAGGACCTCCCACTTTCCTAGAGAGAACAAGTGGGCGTTGGGGGCCCGGAGGTGGGGATGGGTGGTGAAAAGAATGACCCGGAAGTGAAACGCGCAGAAACTTCCGTTCTTTGTTCTGTCCCTGGTGTGTGGGTCTGTGACAGGGTCCAACCGGGCCTGGTCCGTGTCCGGCCCCCCCCATCTCCCGTCCCTGCCCCCAGGGTAAGTCCGTCTGTCCCCGGGGCTCGCGGTGAGGCGGAGGCTGTGGTCGCCGGGGAAAGGGGTGGTGTCCGTGCGGCTGCGGCCAGCGGGGGTCCCCAGGCCCGCCGGAGCAGGGTGCGGGGAGGCGCCCCTCCCTCCCCTACGGCCGGTCCCCGGGGACCCCGACACACACACACACACACACACACACACACCCCTCGCGTGGCGCTGGGAGGAAAGGGGCTCCACTTCTGGTTTGGGGGCTCAAACGGCACCCTGCTCGAGCGTTTAAAAGTTCCACTAGAGCCGTAGAGGCGTCCCTTTCTAAAACAGCGGATGACAGCGACCCAACTTGCTGCGGCTCCCAGACGCTGTTGCTTGATGGGAACGGTTTTCCGCGATGGTAGCAGCAGAGGAAGTTTACTTTTACTTAGCTGACTTCGTGGATCAGAGAATGAGCGATTAGAACCAAGGCTGGGAGCGGGGTGCAAACTCATATTCTGGGAACTATCCTGCCGGAGCCGATAAGTGGAAGCTTTTTACGGGCGTAATCCAACAGGTTCTGGTTCCCATTTTCAATCGTATTGATCCCTAATTGGATCTGCTTTGGAAGTGGGATTGAGCACAGACCGGTGTTTATGCTCGGAAGGGCATGTGTAAACTCCACAAGAGAATAGCAGGATGAACTTGAAACTCATGGAATACTTGGAGGAAGTTAAGGTATTTTTTCCCTCCAGAGGAGACGTCTGTGGAAAGTGATCATCATTTGGTTTTAAGTGTTTGATAGACAGCTGTTGAAACTCCATTAGGGCACTAGGTCCTGGGAAGATAGGTTTTAGCATCCATGAAGTCCTCTCATAGTTATGCTGTGCACCAGTGGAGCAGACTCACCGTTGAAGTAACTGTGTGTCCAGCAAGTTAGCTGGCAGAACGATGGGAACTTCTTACCCTGGGGGAAGGTTGACCTGGAGAACCTTTAGCTCCATTTCAGATTTCTCCAGGGTACAACAGAATTATCAGGTGTTTGGTATTAATCAGTATTTATTAGCATTATGTTCACTTTTTAACCTAAATATTTGTTAGAAATAAAAGTTTACAGGAGTGTTCCTTTTTTTCCTCTTTAGCATTGGCAACAACTAAAATCAGAATTCCCAGGAACTTGAATAGAGGCTGCTAGATTCTCAGTCATTGCTACTCTGACTTCTAGGTACTAAGTTCAGTGAAGGAAAGGATCCAGCAGGTAAAGTTTTCCATAACCCATTCTCACTGCCAAGTGGTCCTTCTTAGTTCCCAGGAGCAGCTCCAGGGAGAGGGATTGGCAGCAGGGCAAGGAAAGGGCCCTGCCTGGGCTCAAAGCTGTGGGGGCACAATGGACAGTTTCTTTCTGTGAGAAACATTGTTTACTGATGCAGACACAGGGAACTTGTTTTCAACAATATGCCTTTGAGTTCCAGCTTTGCTTAACCCAGTTGTAAAGGAGAGTGTTGCCTTTTTCTCTGGAGTCAGAGCCTTTGACTTGCCTTGCTAAGGGAAGCTTGTTTGTTTTGTTTTCAAGATGGGGTCTTGCCGTTTTGCCCTTGATAGTCTTGAGCTGGTGGGTTCAAGCTATCCTTCCACCTCAGCTCCAGAGTTTCTGAATCTACCACTGTGTCCAGCTTCTTAAGAGTTTGTTCTAAGAGTTGATTTGTTGTAGGTGTCTGCTTACAAACAGTCTTGGAAACTGTAAAAGTGGTTGATAAGGAGAAAAAAGATGGCTGGCTTTGAAACAGAGTTGAAGGGAACCAGCCAGAAGGGTGATGGTGGCAAGAGACTGAATCACCCTGATTGCCAGTTGGCCTGCCTCATGCCTTGATTCAGTGTTTTCCACTGTGAAATGGCATTGGCATTGGGCATTCTGTATCCCCTTGCTGTCCCCAAACTAGACTTTCCTGTGCTTTCAGGTGACTCTCAGATGGGTTCTTGCCACCTTTATGCCTTAGGTGAATATAGCAGCCTATAATGATGAAGCAAATGCTTTTTGCATTCCTGATTTTTTTTTTTTTAACTCTTTACTGTAGTACCTTGTAATATAACTGGCTGTCAACAAATATGTGAGCAGATGACTAAACAGATGAAGGGTGGTGGATAAAACCTGGAGTATTGTTTTGTTTTTTTGTTTTGTTTTATTTTTGTTTTCCTATGCTCTGGGATGCTCTGGTGGCTGCTGAATATTCTAGATGTACTGATCTTGTCACAGCCTTGGTTTGAAATAGAAACTCCTTGAGATTCAAACCTACTTGTAAGTGCTCTGTTACATTTTATTCACTAGAGACACAGAGAATAGACGTCTTTTGTTTATGGTATCAACTGGGGAGTGAAGACATTTGTGGGGATAAAAGCAGAATAATGAAGAATCATGTTTAAAAAAATGGGTCCCTGCTACAAGGACTTATGTTTTGATCCAAAGAAATGCCTTTTAAGAAGAGGGAGATACAGCTGCTGCCTTCTCAGTGAGAGGAAGCAGAGCAATTAGGGTTATTATTTTCATCTTCATGAATATATACATACTTTCTTTTTGTTGTAAATATCACTGAGAAACCAGGTATGGTGGTGCACACCTGTAATCCCAGCAGCTTGGGAGAGTGAGGCAGGAAGATCGAGAGTTCAAGCCCAGTCTCAGAGAGTTGTTGGGGGAGTTGGGATATTGTAGGAAACATGGGCCCTTTTTCTGATCTTTGTGTAATTTCATTATGGGAGCTGGTGGCCATATTCACCAGAATGTAAAGACTAGTCCTAGTTGCTGGGATGCTTACTGTTGTGGATATTAACTGAGATGCTAGTTGCCCTCTTTCTGTATTCAAGAGATGTTTTTAAAATTATCTTTGAACTTTTGCTTCTGCAGTGCTTCCTCATTCTCATTCAAAAGCTATTTCCTGCTGAATCCTCGGATAGGACACCAGAAACCAGAGCATCTAGCCCTCCCCATGGAAACTCAAGCTGATCATGTATCTCATGAACCTCAGGCCCTGCTTGAGAGTGGTGAGGAATAGGGATTCATTTATTTTTATTCAATCATTCAGCAATCACTTATTGAAATCTCTCATTAGAATAACTGCCAGAGTCCAGATATGATAAGACATACCCCTTACTATTCAGTAATTCACTGTCTAGTGGGGAAAGTTTAATTGAAACCAGTAGTTAACACACAACTTGGTAGGTTTTATAACTGAGGCATTTTGAAGGGTTGTAGGCACCTCATGCAGGATTAAGAAAACTGACAGTCTCTTAATTCCATTTTTCAGGCATCTGTAACAGCCAGCTTCATGGTCATAATTTGGGCTCCTTAGGAGCAAGTTCTTAGAATAGGCTCTGGGGAGTCATTTTGTAAGTCATGGGCAAAAGGATAAAGTGGATATTCACTAAGATATATCTTGCTTTTATAGACACTTACTTTTGAACTACTTTCAGTCTGAGTGGGAACTGTTTTCATGCTCATCAGGAAAAGCATTTAAGACCTTTTTTTTTTTGTCAGATCTAGTATGTCTAGTGGTTTAGAGTCTCTAAGAGACAAATATGAAAAGTTACATGGTCAAGCACGAACAGAAATATTTGTAGTGTATACATTTTATCTGGGAATGAAGAAAATGTAGAAGAGCCGTGAGCATTGTTTTCAGCCAGGGCTGGGGAGAAGCTGCTCATTTTCCTCTGCCTGAGAACTTCATGTAAGAGTTTGAGTTCAGAGATGTGGAAGGATGATGGAAGAGACATGAGAGTTAGCCTGTTTCCGACTCAGCTTGGAGAATGGACAAGAACACAGGAAAGATGAGACTAGGCACTTGCATTAAGAAGAGTGACCAGAGGCCAGAGAGCAAACAGATTGATTTATGGGCCTTTTTATTATCCTTCAGCTCTTCCTTCTTCAGAAGTTCCTGCCTTTTCTGACAAGGACAGCCTGGGGGATGAGATGTTGGCAGCTGCACTCCTGAAGGCTAAGTCTCAGGTGAGCTCTGGTTCCCTTCACCCATTTTCTTCCCAGTTTGTGGGCAGCTTTTGCAGTGACATCCCATTCAGTGTCCTAAGTCCAGATTCTGTCCATTTGGACTATGGTCCTTTGCTACTGAGTAATGGACCTTCACCCTCTGTCATGGTCTCTTACCTCTGATTCTCTATTCAGACCGCCTTTCCCCACTTCCCAAAGAGGCATTAGTCAACCCCATCCTGAGGTTTTGGTGCTGCTGGTTCCAGCTCTTACCCTAAAATTGTGTGCATCACTGTGCTGTTCTAGGAGTTGGTGACATTTGAAGATGTAGCTGTGTACTTCATCCGGAAGGAGTGGAAGCGCTTGGAACCTGCTCAAAGGGATCTCTATAGGGAAGTGATGCTAGAGAATTATGGCAACGTATTCTCCCTGGGTAAGGAGTTGCACCTTCTCGGTAGAGCTCCCTGATGTTTGTTGGCTTCCTTGTTTGGTAGAAACAGTCCAGTCACTGAAAACAAGTAATTAGTGATTGACTCAGCTTCAGAAAATTCTAATAACAATAATAATTGTAACTCGCATTTATACAATAATTTGCTGTTTTCATGTATAGTTTCTCATTTAATTCTCCTAGTCACACTGTAATTGAAGTTGCTTGTATTATCCTCTTTTATTTTTCTCTTATATTGGGGATGGAACCCAGGGCCTTGCGCAGGCTAGGCAAAACTCTACCACTGAGCTACATCCCAGCCCTATTGTCCTCATTTTGAGGAAAGTGAGATCAGAGATCTCAGGTGCCTTGTGCATCGTCATAGGTCCGGTAAGTGGCAAAGCTTGAGCCCCAGGGGTCTTTTAACTCCAAATCTAATACTTTCTCCTTGTGTTCTCAGAACTTAATATATAATCCAGAGACTTTTCTGAAGAATAAGTATGTTGGGATCCTTGTGTCCAAGTGAACATTCTGGGTCTCTTCCTTCTCTTCTTTGTTGAATTACCCCAGGGACCTCTTGCTTTGTTTAGGATCTTGTACACCTATTGCTCTTGTAGAAATATAAACTTGTAAGTAGAAATTACCTTCAAGATTAATTCCTCATTTCTCACCCCACATTTTTTTTAAATATTTTTTTAGATGTCAGTAGACCTTTATTTTATTCATTTATTTATATGTGGTGCTGAGAATCGAACCCAGTGCCTCACACATGCTAGGCAAGCGCTCTACCACTGAGCCACAACCTCAGCCCCTTATCCCACTTTTAATGAGAATATTTTCCTTAGTCCCAATTGAGACCTGCCTGTACAATTCCTTTCTGTCCCTAGCAGATCTGGGGTCTCAGATTGCACTATGGGACTGCTTAGTATGAGCAGGATAAACTTCCTTGTCCCATGACTCTCCCCATGAATAGGATTCCCATTTCTGCATCCTGATACCATCTCTTGGCTGGAGTGAGAAGAAAAGTTAAGGGTCCCGAGTTGGAAAGGAACTGAGAACAGAGATGTCCAAAGAAGTACCTGTTCAGGCCAGAGAGGAACAGCTCTTTCTATTTTTAACCCTCAATGCCCTGTCTGCTTTAAAAATATATCAATAAACTAAAAATGCTAACTATCTGAACCCTTTACAATTATTCTCTGTGCCTGAAGTTCCCTTTAGAAACTCCAACAGAAGTAGTGAAAATAGAGAGGTCATATATACAGATGGTTAACATCACCTCCCACACGAACTAAGCAAACAGGGAAAGAGCAAGGCAGGAGCACCGTGTAGGCCTGGAGCCCAGAGGTGTACTAAGCTGCCTTGCCTATTTCTGTGGGTGTGGTTTATGTGACATGATTATAGATAGGATTGGAATTCCTAGTAGCCTCATCCTTCTCCTTTCCACTCTCCCACATGTTTCTTATCTCTCTTATGCACTTTCTGTTCAACTGTCTATGTTAGTTTTTCATATTTGCTCTCCTGATCATGCCTTTTTATTTGCAGTACGGGGAAGGAACTCAGAGCCTTGCACATGCTAGACAATTGCTGTACTACCGAGCTACCTCCCTAGTCCTTTCTGTTTTGCACAGGGTATTGTTAAGTTGCCACACTGTGCTCAAACTTATGATCTTTTCTGTCTCAGTTTCCTAAGTGGCTAGAATTATAGTTGTGTGCCACCATGTCCCATTCTCCATCATTTTTGTTTGTTTGTTTGTTTGGTACAGGGAATTGAACCCAGGGGTGCTCTGCTACTGAGCTACATTTCCAGCACTTTTCTTATTTTGAGACAGGGTCTCACTGAGTTGCTGAGGCTGGCTTCAAATTTGAGATCCTCCTATCTCAGCTTTCCAAGTCCCTGGGATCACATGCATGTACCACCATGCCTGACTTTTTGTTTGTTTGTTTGTTTTTCAATTTTGGTACTGGGGATTGAATCCAGGGGCATTTTATTACCAAGCAACATCCCCAGCTCTTTTTAAGATTTTTTTATTCTGACTTAGCATCTCACTAAGTTGCTTAGGGCCTTGCTAAATTTCTGAAGCTGACTTTGAATTTGTAATCCTCATGCCTCAGCCTTCTGAGTCACTGGGCATGCACTACGGTGCCCGGCTTCCCTATCATTTTTTACACTGTCTTTGCAGTCACCATCTACCTCCTGAGTTATATACAGCTTCTGACTTCTCTTTGAAGATTTCATCAAGCAATATGGCTTTCCTCTTATAGTTTTGGTTCCCAGCCTCTGCCTGATCCATACCTCCTCTCCACATCTTCAGCTTTCTCTGTATTTTCAGCTCTTTTCTCCTTGATTCTGCTCTGTGCTGTGCTCTTTCCCTGTTTCCTTAGCCTGCTTATCTTGTTTCACCTAGCTACACTTAAGTAGGCCTCTTTTCAGGCATGTACTTTTAACACTATAAATACAAGTCACACAGTTATCTTGTCCTCTGCCTCTTACTCTTTTTTGCACAAGGAACAAGTGACACTTGCTTTCTTTCCTTTTTTTTTTTTTTTTTTAACTTGTGCTAGATGGTGAATCCAGAACTGAAAATGATCAAGAAATTTCTGAAGATGCAGGATCACATGGGGTGCTGTTGGGACGATTCCAGAAGGATATTTCTCAGGGTCTTAAGTTTGAAGAAGCCTATGAACAAGAAGTTAATGTAAAGAGGCAACTAGGGAACTCCTCTGGAGAAAGATTGAATAGGAAAATACAAGATTTTGATCAAGTGACAGATGGAGAGGTCACTGCCATGGGAGAGGGAAAGGAGAAACATAATGAGTTTAGGAACAGCTTCACTGTGAATTCCAACCTTATTTCACATCAGAGACTTCTTATGGGAGACAGACCCCATAAGTGTGATGAATGTAGCAAGAGCTTTAATCGAACTTCAGACCTTATTCAGCATCAGAGAATCCACACTGGGGAAAAGCCCTATGAATGTACTGAATGTGGGAAGGCCTTCAGCCAGAGTTCTCATCTTATTCAGCACCAGAGGATCCACACTGGGGAGAAGCCTTATGAATGTAATGATTGTGGAAAGACCTTCAGTTGTAGCTCTGCTCTCATTCTCCATCGAAGGATCCACACTGGGGAGAAACCTTATGAATGTAATGAGTGTGGAAAAACTTTTAGTTGGAGCTCCACCCTAACTCACCATCAGAGGATCCACACTGGTGAAAAGCCCTATGCCTGTAATGAATGTGGGAAAGCCTTCAGTAGGAGCTCCACCCTTATTCACCATCAGAGAATCCACACTGGAGAAAAACCCTATGAATGTAACGAGTGTGGGAAGGCCTTCAGCCAGAGCTCACACCTCTATCAGCACCAGAGAATTCACACTGGAGAGAAGCCCTACGAATGTATGGAATGTGGAGGAAAGTTTACTTATAGTTCAGGCCTTATTCAGCATCAAAGAATCCACACAGGGGAGAATCCCTATGAATGTAGTGAGTGTGGGAAAGCCTTCAGGTATAGCTCTGCTCTTGTTCGCCACCAGAGGATTCACACTGGAGAGAAGCCTTTGAATGTAACGGGTATGAGCAAAAGTTCCCTCAGAGTTACTGCTGAATTAAATATCAGAGAGTCTACTTGAAAGGGAACCACACGCTATTTTCCTCACTTCCCCTGAGTCAAAAGAGCTCTTGCCTTACTGGATAAGTATGAACAACTTGGGTTGTGTCCCTTGCACCTGAGACCTTTCACTATAGATAATGGGGCAGATTGGGCGAGTCATCCTGGCATGGTGATCAGCAACCTAGTAGATTTCTCAGCCGTGATACCAGCCTTGAAAATCTGTGAGGCAAGTAGCAGATAAAGTGCAGGGAACAGAAGGAAGCCTGGGGACCAGTCACTCTTTTTTGGAAAGGAGATTGCACTAAACTATTCTTGTACCAGAGGAGCCTTTCTTTCCAAGGTGGGGGCAGAAGCTTAGTAGGAACAAAATTCCAAGGATTCCAGTAGTTGGAGTCCATACAATGCACACAGAAGGCAGCTGAAAGAATGCTCTGGGTCCTCCTGTTTTCTGGGAAGGGAAATGGGGCTGTATTTCAATGCCACTATTCCCAGTCCAGCTTTAAGATTTGTGTTGTTTCTTGATTTCACAACTTGCAGAAAAAGGTGTTGAGGGATTTGTCATTTTATTGAGGAGGGGTATAAAAGAATTTCTGTGATGATTGTATTCTGTAAGGCTCTTGGAGCAGCAAGAGCAGTGTGACAATGGGCAGACCTCTCGTGGTCCTCCCTGTCGTAATGGGACTGAATGGGAAATCCATCTAAGCATCTGAGAAGGGATCAGAAGCATATAGCACTGGCCTCTGGTTCCTGTCCTCGCTCCCTCTTCCTACTCCTGTGATGAAAAGTGATTTAATCCCACCCTCTAGTTATTAAGGATGCTTTTGAGGAGCTCACTCAGCCAACCTGTCCTGCCTTCTGTCGTCTCTAATATCTGGCCCCAGCAATCCGACTTCTCCTGACTCCACCTCTGACTTCAGCAGCGGAGGATTAAAGCAAAAAAAGAGAAAGCCCAGAGAAGGAAGGCTTGGCCTGAGCCTGGTGGAGTGTTCCTTGCTGGTTAGGATGGTGCTCCCTGAGTTGTCCTGGCCCAAGGGATGATCTTCCATTGTGTTTCCCGGTCCCGCTCATCCTGTAGCATTACTGACGTGCACTATTAAACAGAATAGTTTTTTCAGAAGGGGAGATTGAGTGTGTTTTTGTGCAGGGGCCATATTCATTCAGTGAAAACAGGACACAGTGACTGTAAGTGGAATCTGAAATTAACCTTTAAACTTGATACAGACCATTTCTGTTTATGTCCCAACCCAAGATTTCCCTTTCCCTCAGGCTCTATCATATTTCTCTAGTTACTGCTACGGACTCTCAGAATCACTTATGTAGTCAACTTCACCTTTACACCACATTTAGAATTTTAAGAACAGCAGATCATTTTGTGTGTGTGTGTGTTTTGTTTTTTGTACCAGGGATTAAACCCAGGGGCACTTAACCACTGAACCACATCCCCAGCCATTTTTTGTTTTGAGATAGGGTCTCACTAAGTTACTTAGAGCCTTGCTAAATTGCTGAGGCTGGCCTCAAACTTGTGATCCTCTGGCCTCAGCCTCCTGAGTCACTGGGATTACATGTGTGTGCCACCATGCCTGGCTATGGTATAGTACTTAAGACCAGCAACCAAAAGTGACTGGACATGGGGTCCCTGAGAAGAGAGTGCTTGGTTGTTGGATAGCCATGGGCAAATTTAGATTTCTTGGTTTGGGCATTTGCAAAAGAATGTTACAACCATAAAGGGTAAGTTGAAAATCTGATGGAGAAGTTTAGAAAATGAATGGAACTCTGACCTATTTGAAAAGTTTTGTTTGTGTATTTTGATTGATCATCTATTTTTAATTTCACAAAACTAATGAAACTGATCATTTTGTCTTCTTATTGGTTATACATACATAGTAGTTGGGTTCATCCTGACACAGTCATACATGCATGGAAATTTCAATTCATGATACCCTTTGTGCCTCTCCCAGTCATTTTAACTTTTAACATTTGTCACACATTTGCAGATTCACTTTGTTCCTCAAAGTGTGGGCCTTGAATTAACCATACTGCTTGTCCAGTCATACAGGGTTTTTGAGCTCCCAAAAAAAAAAGCTTCCAAAAGAAACCTTTATGATTTCTAGGAATAGAGTTAAAATTTACTCTGAGAAGGAAGAAATAGTCATGGAATAGTTAAAATTTTTCTTTCTGGGAAGAGATTAAACTGAGCTAAATCTTGGAAGACAGGGTAAGTGGGAGTTCATGTGTGTCTGGAAAAGACCTCTTAGCAGGTGAGATAGCTGGGTGATGGGTAAGCCTAAACAGGAAGGCTTAGCTCCTCTGCTCAGATGTGGAAGCACAAGAGACTGAAGCCGCGGGAAAGGATCTCATGACTGATCTCTTTAGAGCATCCTAGTGGGGCCTATTACTGATCATGGGGGTTGTGTGAAAAATTGGATTTTTAAAAGTTTTGGACTTTCATTTTACTTATTTTCCTATACATGATCCCTGTTTTCCATGATTTTGTTTTTTAGTTCCTAACTGGCCACTCCTTAATATTCCATCATGGTATCAGCCTTTCCTTTTTCCACATTGTTATGGTTGGAACCTGCTTACTCCACAGCCTTCAGCTGTCACCTCTGTGCAAATAAGTGTCTAGCCTGCGTGTGGTACTGATCTCTCCCAGGTTCCAGTCTTGGGTCTCCAGCAGAGCATTCACACCTTCACTTCAAATCAGATGCACCTTTCCCATTTATTGTTCCCCTCTCAAAATTTCTGTAAACTCTTGAGTCAAAACCTGTCATTTTCTTCATGCTCTGCAACCTCCCACAGCTAAATAGTGTTGTCTGGGGAATGAGTGGGAAGGGATTGTTGTCAGGAGGTTTTCAGAGTTGCGGTCCTGGAGGAGAGAGGCTTTCCTGCTGATGGTAGCAGTGGCTGACACGTTATTCTCCGTGTTGGCCTTGCTTGGCCCCTTTCCAAGTGTTTTCATACATTCAGTCAGTTGATTCTCAACAATCTGTATGAAGCCGGTGTTGGTATTATTTCTGTTTACAGACAAGCAGTTGCCCAGTGAGATAAGATGGTGAGATTGGACAATAGATCTCCCCCCAGGCTGCTCTGCTTGGGGGTGTCTAGTCCACGTAACCTAGATGGTGGGTGAGATGGGGAAGCATGTGTGAAGGTTGGCACCATGTCAGTCTTATCTCAGTGGTTGAAGCCTTTCAGCAGCTTCTCCCGTATAGAATAAAATTCTAGCTCAGTCTAAGTCCAGGCTGCCCTTGAGTCAGTCTCTACGTATCTGTGTAACCTTATGTCTTATTGTCCCTCTTGACACATGAAATAGCAAAATAAAGCCCCAGACACCCCCAACATTCATGTCCGTGAGCTTGCCCACACAGGCAGGTGTTCTGATGTTCAGCTCTTCACATGCAATCCATAAAAACAAAGAGCCAAAGAAAACATGCAATCCATAAAAACAAAGAGCCAAAGAAAACATGCATTCCATAAAAACAAAGAGCCAAAGAAAACTTTTTTTTTTTTTTTTTTTTTTTTTCAGGAGTGTGGGGTGTACTAGGAATTTAGCTCAGGGGCATTGAGCTACATTTCCAGTCCTTTTTCTTTTTTTCTTTTGAGACAGGGTTTCACTAAGTTGCTTAGGGCCTTGCTAAATTGCTGGGGCTGGCTTTGAATTTGTAACCCTCCTGCCTCAGCCTCCCAAACCGCTGGGATTATAGGCATGCACCACCTTTTTCTTTAACCTCCTGCTTGATGCAGAAACTTCACAGTGTCCCCAACAGATGGCTCCTGTTCTCTGCTACAGCTTCTGGGATGAGGGGTTTCCCTGTTGCACAGGGCAAAAGCATACCATTCCAAATTTCATCCTTCTGATTACTGGAAATTAAGTTGGTCTGAATTTTGCCTCCTTTTAAATTCCACAGTTAGTTTCTGGTGTTTTCTCCTCAAGCAACACAATGTAATCATTTGTAAAATAAGAGGGACAGACAATATTTCCAAGGACAATTTCAGTCATAACAGAAATACTTCCATTCTTTTTTAAAAAAAAAAAAATTTTTTAAATTGTAGATGGCCGGGTGCAGTGGCGCACGCCTGTAATCCAAGCGACTTGGGAGGCTTGAGTCAGGAGGATCGCGAGTTCAAAGCCAGCCTCAGCAACTTAGCGAGGCCCTAAGCAACTCAGTGAGACCCTGTCTCTAAATAAAATACAAAATAGGGCTGGGGATGTGGTTCAGTGGCCGAGTGTCCCTGAGTTCAATCCCTGGTTCCAAAAAAAAATTAAAAAATAAAGTTGTAGATGGATAACTTTATTTTTTTAAAAATACCTTTATTTTACATGTTTTTATGTGGTGCTGAGGATAGAACCCAGTGCCTCACACATGCTAGCCAAGTGCTGTACCGCTGAACCACAACCACAGCCTCAAATTTATAGCTTAATAGCTCCTCCCATTCCAAATCATTCCTGTTCTTTGAGATACAATCCAAACAGTTTTGACAAAGGATATGTGATAAGTTGCCAACTAAGAGAAAAGTCCAGTTTTATGTGAACATTTCAGGTAACAAGTATGACCATGGAGTGGTGGAGAAGAGCATCTTAATGAATTGCTTTTTAGTAAAAAGATTGTTTTTTAAAGCTCTCCAGAGATTTTTCTTTATAAATTGTTTTCTAGAGTTTAATAATTTTCTTCCACTTAAATAAATAAAGCCCAGTTAGTTGCTTTGTGTGTGTGTGTGTGGTGGCGGTGGTGGGGTACTGGGGATTGAACCCAGGGATGCTTCACCACTGAGCTACATCTCCTGGTCCTTTTTATTTATTTTGACACAGGGTCTTGCTAAATTGCCTGGAGTGACCTTGAACTTGTAGTCCTCCTGTCTCAGCTTCCTGAGGTCCTAGGATTACAGGTGTGTGCAACTACATCCAGCTAGTTGTGTCACTTTAAATGTAGTCATGAAGAACAAAGTTCTGAGATGAATAAAAAAGTACATGTTTTCACGTGAAGATAAATATGATCACTAGGGTAAGTTTCCAGAAATGACACAGGATTCTTCTGAGCTTCCTCCACAAGTGTGCTTTTTTTTTCCCTATTCCCTGCGTTGGTTGCTGACATCACCAGCTTCCCATTCATCCCAGCTAGAAACACCGAAATTATTCCAGAAGCAGTGTGTCTCCATTTCCCCACCCTGCAGCTGTCAATCAATATCTGCCCCACCCTTTGTTCCCCGTTCCTGTGACTCCCTTGTTGGCATAAGCCATCCTTAACTCTGCCCGGGACTTAAAAAGTTTTTTTTTAGTTGTTTGATGGATTTTATTTTATTTATTTATTTTTATGCGGTGCTGAGAATCAGACCCAGGGCCTCACACATGCTAGGTAAGCACTCTGCCACTGAGTCACAACCCCAGCCCCGTCCAGGACTTTGACACCAGCATAGGTTAAGTCTGTCTGCTCCCTTCTTTCTCCCTCAGTCCATTCTTCATTCCCACACATGAGTTCCCTTTCTAAAATGCAAATTGTAAGCCAGCGTGTCAGAATTTTCTCTGGCCCTTCTCAACCGACATCAAAGTTCACATTCTTCATCGAGCCACAGGAGGTCCTCACCCCGCCTGCTTCCGTATTCTAACCTTGGCGTCGCTCTCACCCGCTCTTCCCGCACACCTCGCCCTGCAGTTTTGCAAAACTACTGCCATCACAGGGACACAAATGACGTTCAATGTCTCTGTCCCATTGCACCAGCTGGTTCTTCCTGAATGCCCTCCACCCGTGTGCTGACAGAATGTTTGTCTTTGAGAGCCTTATCACAAGCTTTGCCTGTGTCTTTCCAGCCCTGGAAGGTTAATCATTTCCTCGGAGCCGCCTCTGAGCCGCCTCTGCATCTCGTTACTGTGGTTGGCCCCCATCTGTCATTCATTATTTGTTTAAGCATCTGACTCCCTCACTGTGGTGGGGTTTTCCCCTACATTTTCACACTTTCCTACCACAAATTTGTATTTCTTTCATAATCGGAAAAAAATAGCAGTATAGTGTGTGCTGAGCCTGAGTGCAAGGCCCTGGGTTTGATTCCAAGCACACACACGCACATAGTAAAAGCAATAAGTAGCATCCATCGAGCACTTATGATGTGTCAAGCACTCTTCCAAGCTTGTCACCTGTTAACTAATTTAATTGTTATATAAATTCTCTGACGCCTTTACTGCCCTCCCTTTTCCCCTTTCCTTGGGAATGTAAGAGGGGCTGGGAAGAGAGGGGAGCTCACCGAGCGCACAATTAATGGTGCCTAAAACCCAGGGTACGTTTGTTTTATCCCCAGACTGCCAGGTGATACCCAGCCCCCTCCTCAAACACCCCTTTTCTCTCACCGATGCTCGAAGCTCTTCAATGAGAAAGCACTTGTACTTAGGAGGACACAATGATGGATGAACCGTACACCGGTTCCTGCACTGAGGGAGGCGCCCGTCCAGCGGGAGACACAAAGCCTGTATTGCTAGCACCAGGTCGAACATGATGCCAGGAGAGGGACAGCGATCTTAAGAAGAGCTGCTCCGCCGGGCGTGGTGGCACAC
>JAJEJO010005195.1:85174-112658 GCA_020662805.1 Glaucomys volans
TGAGCAAGGACGCAGTGGCACAGGGATCCAAGCCCAGGCAGTCTGTCCCCAGAGCCTGGGCCCTCAATCACACCACCCTACTGTCTCTGTGAACACCGTGCGGGTTTCAGAAGAAAGCAAGCTTAGGTTCTGCTTGGGGAGGAGCAAGGCACGCGACAGTCCTGAGACTGCTCAAAGAATGGCACGCATGCTCAGTTGGGTACACAGACAGGCAGAATATGTGCCCGACAAAAGAGAGGTGAAGAAATAACTCTTCTGTGTTGCTCGGGTAAATAAACACTTACTAAATGCATACTTTGTTTCAGGCATTGTGTCAGGGAGAGGCAGACAGTGGTTAGCAGTAGGCATGGGAAAGAGGGGCAGATCTTGGAGGGCGGTGAACGTCTGTGTGGTCCTCCGGTCCAGGGGACTGGAGTGAGAGCTTTTGAGCCATGAATGGCTAAGGCAGATGGAAACAATGCAGACATCTCTCTGAGATCTCTGTTCAGATGGGTCTGGCCCTCCAACACCATGAGTGAAACTCGCAGAAGGTGGTTTGGGGGCTTCTCAGAGGGTCTGGTCAGAGGGCATTAGGCCAGTGTCCCAGACACATCTGAAGATAGAGAACGGGAACCGAGGGAAAGACCTGTAGCCGAACTCCGGCTCCACACACCCTGCCTGCAGCACGGCGACCCGAGGGCTCCCCTGATACTTTATCCCAACCGGCCTGGCCTCCTGATCCCAGGATGAGCCCCTTCAGAGCCAGATCCTGTGTCTTGGAGCTCTGCAGAGCTCCAGTATGCTCTAGGGAAAACAGGGTGCTGCACCCCTGGTGACCTCAAAAGCCCAATGCTGCAGACTGTGACCAGGGTTACAGGACCTCCTATACTGCCCAGGAATAGGACTGGGTATTTTAGGGGTGGAGCCTGTAATGTTCCCAACTAGTCTGAATTTTTTTTAAATAACTTGATTTTATTTAGTTTTGTATGTGGTGCTGAGGATCAAACCCAGTGCCCCACGCATGCTAGGCAAGTACTCCACCACTGAGCCACACCCCCAGCCCCTAGTTTCATTTTGATGCACAATTAAGTTTAGGTACCACCCACTGATGTAAGTCCTCTTCGGGGTCAGTTGGCAATGCATAAGATGGTCCCCTAAATAAAAGGAAAAATCTACAATCTTCTCAACTTTGTTTCCTTGTATCTGCTTCCTTCCTATGAAGCTTGAATGTCTGCTGAACCATTCATTCCCTTTTGAACATTTCTTCCCACCAGGGACCCAGAGCTCTCTCTCTAAACTATCACCTCATCTCCAGAAAAAATGACTTAAGGGCCTGGCACTGGGGCTGGTGTAGGGGACAGCCACAGCAAAGAGAGGTTAGCATAGGGCAGCAGGGAATTGCAGGGCTTCTAGCCACTGGGGTAAACTTAACAGGGCAGGAAGAATTGCTCCCCAGGATTAATGACCTGTCAGAAGAGAGGATGTCAAAAAGTGAAGAGAGAGGCAGCTATTTTGTGGTGGATCAACATCACAGCACTGGTCCTTTTTGGTTGGAACTGGTGTGTGTCTGGGGCGAGGGAGGTCATGTGTGGGCAAGGATTCCCACAGATGAGATGGGAGTGCTTGGTTAGGGTCGGTCCAAGCTAAGGACCTGGTCTCTTTCCTGTTTATAACAGGCAGTCAAAGGAAGTTGCTAAGGAAGAAAGTTCAATGAAAAACATGAGGCTGCCTAGTTTTAGTTGCATCCCAAGATAAAATATGCCCACCACAAAGCCACTGGGATCTGAGGCTGTTAATGAAACAGAGCTCCTCAATTTCCTCATGCTGAGAATAAAGAGCTTCCTCATGCTGAGGGCAGATGCCAAGAAAATTAAGACTGGCATGTTCCCCAGCTACACACAGCCTAGCTAAATCCCCACAACCGTCACTTGGCTTCTGTTTCTGTAAATTGTAAGCCCTTCTGTGGATCCAGGGAAGTAATCTAGCTGCTTTTTCCCACTTTGATCAAACTGCATAAAATTCTTTTTTCCTTTCTCCATCATTTGCCTATTTCTTTCACTGGTGGGTGGCTGAATCTGGACAGCTGGGGATACAGGCAGTATCCCTGGCTGGGCCACCATAACAGAATGGCGTCTCTGGTGGGACTATAGGGAATGTCCCTGCAGCTGTGAAAGTAATATTGTTTCAGGACTCTCCTTTCCCTTTAACCAGTGCCGACTGCCCTATGCTCCTTCCTTCCTTCCTTTTTTCCTTCCCTCCTTCCTTCCTTCTTTCCTTCCTTCCTTTCTTCCTTCTCTCTCTCTCCCTCTTTCTTTCCTTCCCTTCCTCCCTTACTTCCTTCCTTCTTTCCTTCCTCTCTCTCTCTCTCTCTCTCTCTCTCTCTCTCTCTCTCGCTTTCTTTCTTTCTTCTTCTTTTCTTTTTTTTTTCTCCTTACAGTGCTGGGAATTGAACTCAGGGCCTTGCATACGCGGGGCAAGCACCCTGCCACCTTCCCTGCTTCTTTCCTTGGCTGCTGCTTTTGATAACATGGAAAAATGAATTTTTAGGAACCTGTGGGCCCAAAGTTTGGTTGTCCCCTTAGGGTCACAGGCAGTGTGCATAGACCCTCATCCTTCCTTTTCTGTTTTCTGTGTTATTTAGTAAATTTGGGATTTCTCTTAAACCAATTTGGGGTACTTCCCTGAACTGTTTGGTAACTGGGGAATTTGGCCTTGTCTTTGACAGGTTTTGTTTGGTGCCAACTGTTTGTTTGGAAAAGACACGAAGAGGAGTAGAGACCTGGGGGGTTTGGGAGATCTCTGTTATGAAAATGGAAAGCGCGGATTTTATTGTGGAGCTCCTTAGACAAATCATGCTGGCAGCATGACCCATGATCTGAAAGTGCACTGTTTTCACACAACTGTTTTATAAGTTTGTTAACTTGACAACCGACTCAGCAGGCTAGATTCAGATGGCTGTAGCGATGGATTTGTCCACTAAGGCAATTCCATTTCAGAAGTGTACACCTCATTTCTGGGTATACGGCTTGTCCAGAAGCTGCATATGAGGTCCTGGTCATTCCTATACACTAAGCCACCCCATTTACTCCTTGGTTTTTGGGTCCTTTCCAAGTCTCATAAGAAGTAATGTACAGCCCACTGGTGACACAGTGGGAATTAATCCTAAAAGGAGCATATTTTATTAACCCCAAACATTTCCCAAGCATGATACCGCTTGTTATTAGATTATTAGATGAATATATATATGACTATATATATATAACAAAATATATTTGTAATAGCTTTGTTCTGAGTTTATGCCCCTCTCCCCCGTAAATTCACTTTTTGATTCTGCATGCTTATATATTTTTTGTTTTTTCTGATGAAAAGCTTTTGTTTTTCTCTAGGATTTTTTTCTCTCTCTGGTAAGAAACTGGTTATTCAGGTTTCCGCTGGTCTGAGTTTTTGAAATGTAAATTTTCTTACTTAACCGAGAATGCAAATTTCAGATTTAGAGAGTGCTTAAAGTAATACTGAGAACAGTTTGGCTTTTAAAAGTGGCAAATGAACCTGGTGTGGTGGTACATGCCTGTAATCCCAGCAGACTCAGGAAGCTGAAACAGTAGGATCTCAATTTCCAGGTCAGCCTGGGCAGCTAAGTGAGACCCTGTCTCAAAATAAAAAATAAAAAGAACTGGGGATGAAGGTCAGTGGTCCCTGGGTCCAATCCCTCGTACCAAACAAAACAAACAACACCCACCCCCCAAACAAAACCTGGCAAATGATAAATCTGAGTTTTGAAATTTTCTTGTGCCTATATATTTATATATTGTTTGTTTGAATGGTAACAGTTTGGCTTACAGATAAATAACACAGAACTTAAAACCTGTTAAGTTAGCCCAAGTGCCTTTGATTCACAAGACTTTAGTAAGCTTGTGACAAATAATTTAAACTTGTTGGCAATAAAGGTGTCTTCAAAATCTGGTTAATCTTTTTTTTGGCTTGCTAACCAACTGGAATATTTGTTCAGTAAGATACAGTGTTTAATGTTTTCTATATACAGCAATCTTTTAGGAATTTTTGACAAAGAAATAATTTAAAATAATTATGCTTGATTTCCATGACTAATCTAAAGGTAGTGTTAAAATGAGGAAATCAGACAAATATACAGGACAGGTATTTATAAATGTTCAATTTTTTTCAAAAATATCCTTGGTTTTTGCTGTAAAAGGCTTTTGCAAATAGAATAGATGGTTGCCAGATATATTTGTTTATGTGGCCTAATGGTAGCAGTCTCTGATAAAAACTGAAAGGGCTTACCTGCTTCTTTGTAATAGATGAGCTACTACTATTTTTCCTATCTATTTGGTTAGCTTTGGATTCTTAAAAATATAGCTTTTAAAACCATTTTGTTTTTACAAGAAAAATCTTAATTTAGAGCTAGAAACCTTAGACTTTTCACACCTCAAATGTTGCTTTTTTAAAAAATAAATATGTAAAGTTTATATCTAAATATGACATTCCATATTCATGGTTTGTCTTTTTTTTTTCTTGCAATGCAGAAGATTGAATCCAGGGCTTTGCATATGCTAGGCAAATGCTCTACCACCGAGCTACACCCCCAGCCCTTTTTATTTTATTTTGAGGTAGGGTCTCATTTGTGATCTGGATCTGGTCTTGAACTTGTAATGCTCCTGCCTCAATCTCCTGAGTAGCTGGGATTACAGGCATGCCCTTTTATTTTTATTTTTTCATTTTGAGAGAGAGTCTCACTAATTTGCTTTGGGCCTCACTGAGTTGCTGAGGCTGGCCTCAAACTCGTGATCCTCTTGCCTCAGTCTCCCAAGTTGCTGGGGTTATACATGTGCATCACTGTACCTGGCTTAAATAAAGATCCTTTAGTATGAGATAAATATTCTCAATGGGTCAGAGGCTTCTCATGTCTGTGTGCTGGAGGAGGAACAGGAAGTATAAAATGACCACTGGGGAGAAGTAGGGGATTGGAATCACTTTTTCAGTTAAAGATAACACAGGAGTTTTCCAAAGAACATGAGTTGATGAAATGTCTGAAGAGATCCCTTGGCTTTCTCTCCCTTACAACCAATACCATCATTTAAAGAGATCCCTTTGATGAGAACATATTAGAGTTTTGCTGGTTTTCAGCTGTGTGAACTTGAAAAAATTACTGAACTACTAAGTCTGTATACTTTCATCTGTAAAATAAAGATATGTAGCACTACCCAGGCCATAGCTGCCCTTGACAACGAGAGAGAACAAGAGTTCATGTACAGCTCCAATAACATCACTTGATACATTACAGACACTGGATACACGCCAGTCCTCTAATTTACATACATTTCATAAACTTCCTTTCATGCTCTTTGACACTCTCTCCAAACCTCTTTTTCCTCAACTTCCATGGAAACACAAATGCAAAAGGCAGGAAAGGGACAGCCCTATCCCACTAAACTTTCACAAACAAAAGAAGAGCAAATTAGGAGCAAAACAAAAGCAGACTCTAAGGTGCATGTGTCACACAAAGCAAAGCAGCAAATTTCACAAGAAAACTTTGAAGTCCTTTTTTTTGTTGGGGAGGGGCACATTGGGGATTGAACCCAGGGGCACTCTTCCACTGAGCTACATTCCTAACCCTTATTTTTTATCTTGAGATAGGGTTTCACTAAGTTTCTGAAGCTGACCTCCAATTTGCAATTCTCCTGCCTCAGCCTCCTGAGTTGTGGGGATTGGAGGCATGTGCCATCATGCCTGGAAAAACCCTGGTGTTCTTGAGAGTTTCTCTCAATTTTGGAGCAATTTATCTTGAAGGATCCATGAGTAGCATAAACTTAGAATTTCTCCATTGGAAGAACAGAAGTCAACAAACAGAAGACATGATACCAACTCCTAAGATCTTCCATTAAATAGAGTCAGAAGTGTCTCTTTGTTAGGGACATTGATGGCAATTCCTGGAACTCCCTCCTTGATGGGAGTGTAAGAGCATTTTCAAAGAATCTTAAAATTGAAACCAGATATATATGGTCACAAAGTGTGAAATATACATTAAATTATGAACAAAATACAATGTTGGAACTAGCTGGAGTAGGTACTTATGTGAGTGTGGAGCAGAAGTGGAGTCTTTCATCACAATCCTCAAAGTATTTAGCACACAGAAGATGCTAACTATATGCTTCCTGGATGAAAGAGTGAGGGACTGACTGATGAGGTGTGAATTTTTTTAGAAAATACATTTTTAGTTGTAGATGCATATGGTATCTTTATTTTTTTAATGTGGTGCTGAGAATTGAACCCTGTACCTCACATATGCTAGGCAAGCACTCTACCACTGAGCCCCAGCCCCAACCTGAGGTGTATCTTAAGACAAGGTTGAAGGTAAAAGACTTACCAGTTAGGCCTTGATAAAATGAATTTAGAACAACAGAGGAAACAGGGATTTTGTTTCTTTGTAGTACTGGGCATTAAACCCAGGGGTACTCTACTATTGAGCTAAGCGCCCCCCCACCCTTTTTGTTTTTTGTTTTGAGGCAAGGTCTCATTAAGTTTCCAAGACTGGCCTCAAATTTGTAATCCCCCTTCCTCACCTCACTGGGATCACAGGTGTACCTGCACCACTGCACCCAGCTGGAAGCAGGGTTGTTAGCATTCACTGGGCACATCTTGAGAACAAGGAACAAAGACAAGAATAAGCAAGGAAAGGGAAAGGACACAGGGAGGGGGCCCATAGGAAATCATCCTGGCTGGAGCCCAGGAACCAGAAGGTGACAAGGCTGGGATATTGAATGATGTGGATGTGGCATTGCATAAGCATCCATTTAGACTAGAAGGATGAAACTGATATTTAAACAATCTTGGCAGAAATAAACTGGGTTGTGAAGAAAATGGAGAAGACTTGAATCCAGTCCTTGGCTCAAAGCACTTACCATTGAGCTCCTTCAGGTTCAACCTCTTTCCACAGCATGTGCTTCCCCCATCCTGTGCCAGCCTGGCAGAAAGCAAACCATTTTCATGGGTCACTCAATTGCTGTTGAACTAGCCTTGAAAAAAAAGGTGGAATCTGCTCTTGGTTCAGGTCATGTGACATATAACCATGCCAAATGAATATTCCTCAAATAATTTCAAAATAAATATTATTGTTTAACTTGATTCTCATATCTTAAAACTAGGAACACTTATTATTTAATCCCAAAATTGTGTTTTGGTTTCTGAAGTTTCCCCAAACTTCTTGATTACACTCAGAATATATACACAAAATTGTAAAAAAAAAAAAAAAAAAGAGAGACACTGAACCAACTTAAACTTCCATTTAAATGTTATATATAGTATAACTGTGTGGTTTTTCATCGGTGTGAATATGTGTATCACTATCTGGCAAGTTAAACGTCCCAGTTGTGGCATATTCCTCATATTATTCACAATCACAGTGTGAACAATGAGCATTTCATACTTACCCTACTCTCTAGGATTTATTGCCTGAGTACACCATCTGTTTATCTGATGATTGGTAAAACCCTTGCTGAGAGTTTTTTCACACTGGCCACATGTTAATACCAATATGGTAAGGAGAATCTGATTTATAACAAAATATGAACCCTGACAGATGTATTTCCCAGTTACTTCATTTCTTTCCATGTTGGGGATTCCCTGACAAGTGCTACAATGCACTCTAGCTTCTTTCTGTGATCACATATAGATTCTCTGGCATGACGGAAGACCAGAACTTACAAGTTTACTCTCCAGTATAGAGTCTCTGCTGTTTGATAACAATCTGTGCTAAGAAAAAAGATTTTGTCATACGCCCAGTGCACGCACAGGGTCTCTCTCCATGGTGTCTTGCCTCATGACGAGTTAGGTGTGACTTACAGTTGGATGCTTCCCCATACCCAATATTTACATGACTTTTCTGGGGTATGAATTCTCGGATGCCTAATTGAGAAGTCTGTCTACACAACTTTCCACAATGACTACATTTAAATAACTTCTCCCTGTATTTTCTGTTGTATCAGAACTGAATTCTGACGAACAAACTGAATTCTGACGAACAGTTTTTCCACATTCATAACACACAAAGGGTTTCTCTCCAGCATGAATTCTCATCCATTATAAGAAGTAACTTCTGTCAGCATGATTTTTCCACACTCATGACATACATAAGATTTCTTTTTGCTGGCATTCTTTGATGTTTTCTAGAGAACGAAGTCCCACATTTAAAATTCTCATAGAGTACTTGTCCTAGAATGCTGAAAAAATTCTCAAATTTCTTGTTTTTGTAGACTTTTTCTGGTGGGGATATTCCTGTGGACATCCTTCACTTTGCTAGGATCAATTCTTGGGGAAGGGAATTTCCTTCTGTCTTCCATAGCAGCAATTTTTTGCCCTTCCAGTTCTCATTATCATTGGATTCTCTGAGTGACTCATAAACATCTGCTTCACAAACACCTGTTGCTTCACAAGTGCTACATTTTTGAGGTACCGCATCCTTCGAGTTGGTTTTGCCTAATAGAAAAGAGAAAATGCAGTTGTCATTGGGGCTTGGGCTGAGGAGGAAAAGAACAATGTTTTGCGCAGAGGAGGATAATCCATGGGGGGCAGATGTAAAATGAAGTGGCATGGTATAAGGAACCTTGGGAGAATTTTTCTAAAACAAATTTTTGTGTAATTGTTGATGGACAGACTACCTTTATTTTACTTGTTTATTTCTATGCGGTGCTGAGGATGGAACCCAGTGCCTTCCGTGTGCTATGGAAGCGCTCTGCTCCTGAGCCACAGCCCCAGTCCCACCCTGGGGAATTCTTACTCCCTCGCTTATTATCTGCAGAACCTGCGAACCGGGGCTAGCTCAGAGGCTGTCTGAGGAACCTGGAAGACCTGATGAGCATCCCCAGCTCACAGGATGTCTTCCAACCCCACATGACGTCACTAGCTCAGAGAATATCTTTGGAACCTTCACCAGACGGCCACCAGTTCTTCTGTGGAACCCCGAACACGTGATAAGGTCAGTTAGCGCACAGGACATCTGAGGAACCCAAGACCGGAAGACGGTACTAGGTCGTGGGCATCTATGGAACCCCGAAGACCTGACGACGCCGTACCTCGCAGGACAGCTGTGGAACCGGAAGTCGTGATGATGTCACTAGCTCGGGGTCTCTCTGGAACCCGGAAGAAGTGAGGGCACCATATCTCACGGTATCTGTGGAACCGGAAGCCGTGATAACGTCAGCTAGCCCACAGGGTATTTGTGGAACCCAGGAGATGGGGGTGACAGTTCATGGGCATTTATGGAACCCAGAGGACGTGATGACGCCATACCTCACACGGTATCTGTGGAACCGGAAGTCGTGATGATGTCACTAGCTTAGGGTCTCTCTGGAACCCGGAGGAAGTGAGGGCACCATGTCTCACCGAGTATCTGTGGAACCGGAAGCGTGATGACGTCAGCTACCCCACAGGTTATCTGTGGAAGATGGGATGACGTCATCTACCTCACAGGGCATCTGTGGAACCCGGATGACGTCAGCTAGCTCTCAGGGTACTTGTAGACTTGGTGCCCAAGTCAGTGAGCCACGCAGCACGCGTGGGCTGCACTTCCACTTTAAGTGGTTTAGAGGTTTCCGGGCTCCGGGTGGGACGCAGAGGGCGGCCTGTGTGATGAGAGGAGGGGCGTGTGCGAGAAGGTCAGTCTTTAAGAAGCTCACGGTCCCCTAGAAGACAACGGAGGTACACGCGTGGAAGTTCAAATCAGCACACAAAAAGCAAGAAATGAAGTACTGCACCACATTCAAGGTCAGAAAGACATCGGTTTGGATTATGAAATTCTTGGAAGGACCTCTTGAATTTAAAGAGGTTACCCAGTTTTTAAAGGAAATGATCATGGACAGGTAGGCATTATGCAAGAGGTCTGAGTAGGTGATGAGAACAGCAGCAAATCAAAATCTGCGAATGACTTGGGGTTGTGTTAAGAGGTCAATTCTCAAGCAGGCTGCAGTGGCGCATGCCTGCAATCTCAGCGGCTTGGGAGGCTGAGGCAGGAGGATCGCAAGTTCAAAGCCAGCCTCAGCAACTTAGGGAGGCCCTAAGCAACTTAGCAAGACCTGTCTTAAAAAGGGCTGGTGGATGTCAAGTACACGGCCCTGGGTTCAATCCCCAGCACACACACACAAAAGGCTGGTGGGATGTGGGTCAGTGGTAAAGTGCCCCTGGACTCAATCTCTGGTACAAAGAAGAAAAAGTGCCTGTTAATCTATATCTTAATATAACAAGTTTACTTAGATAAAACACTGTGAAAGTCACTGTCATCCACACTGTGTTGACTTACAGATGTGAGGAATACATAAGTATTCATGGTTCAAAGAGATCAGAAATTACTGCCTAGGATGTGGAATCAGAAACAAATAGCAGTAGTTAGGAAATCAAAGACAAAACTAAAAAAAAAAAAAAAACCTCAATTCACAGCAAGAATGTAGAGATTCTATAGTGAGTAGCAGCAAGTTGGTCATATCCTGCTAGGGCTGTCAAGTTCTTGAGAACTAATGGAAAGTGCTGAGAACTAATGGAAAGATAGATCAAAGGAAAGATTTTGACCTAAAGATGAGTATTTTGATAGCAGTATTAAATATGGCTGGAAATGACAGACTATGTAGAAAAAAGATTTTAGAAAAGCTTTGAACAATCTAGACAGATTGTTAGCTGTATTGTCAGAACATATATATTATTACTAATGTTTATTAATCACTGAGAAAGTGTAAAACATCCCTCCAAAATTGTGGATTTCCCAATTTCTCCTAGTTGGATCGTTTTTGTTTTTTTTTTTTGGCTTATCTTTTGAGGCTGTACAGTTAGGTACATATTGCTTCAAAAAGTACATATTTCTGGTGAATTGATCTATTTTAAATAACCCTCTTTGTCTTATATTGCTTGTTATGTGATCAGTTTGGTCAGATATTAATATAGTAGCAACATCTTCCTTATAATTTTGTGTGTGTGTGTGTGTGTGTGTGTGTGTACACATGCATTCCTTTACTTTCAAGCTTACTGGATGATCATATTTTTGGTATGTAAACAATATATAAATTAGAGTCCTATGGGGTGGGGTGTGGTGGCACATGTGGGTAATCCCAGCTGCTTGGGAGGCTGAAGCAGGGGAGGATCACGAGGTCAAAGCCAGCCTCAGCAACTTAGCAAGGCCCTAAGCAACTCAGTGAGACCCTGTCTCTAAATAAAATACAAAATAGGGCTTGGGATGTGGCTTAGTGGTCAAGTGCCCCTGAGTTCAATTCCCGGTTACCTGCCCCCCTCAAAAAATTCGAGTCCTATGTCTTGAGCCTCGAGGTCTTGTTCTGTTTGCTTTTGTAACCAACATATTGAACAAGCATGTTTGTCTCCCTCTGTCCTTTTGAACTTTCTCACTGAGCTGTTTTTCCACTGCCACTCGGTAGCCTCATTTCTGATCACACTCAATTAAGATGCAGACCACAGTCCCAACTCAGTAATTAAACTTTTCCCTTTCCCCAGTTGAGTCCTTACAGGATAGAAAAAGAGGAAGGAGCCAGTGATCCATTTCTGTTTTTGGTTTGGCATTTTAAATTCCTCTCCTAGTGGGTTATCATAATTTCTCACCCCTCCTAGGTTAGAGCACAAAATGAACAAAGAAGGGGTGGCTGGGGTGTAGGTGGTAGAGCACTTGCCCAGCAGAAGCAAGGCTTTGGATTTGATCTCCAGCATTGCCAGCTCCCCAGGGGGGAAAAATAGAAAGAAAAGGGGGAAGGAATGTTCTGATACTTTGGTATTGTAAGTTGCGAACCAGTTCCCAAGGTCTTTAAACTTGACATTATGGTCTGTCTCAATATCTACTTGAGATTCTGATAGATATTCATACCTTGTTTGACCAATGTTACTGATTACTGATATGTTTTGATTTATCTCTACCACTCCTAGCCCAGCTCCAGTTCCCTCTCCTGTTTTATTTTTCTCCATAGCACTTATTACCATTATAAAATATTTATATATATGTAAATATATGTGTGTCTATCATCTATCTATCTCTCTATCTATCTCTCTATCTCTCTATCTATCTATCATCTATCTATATGTAGCTGTTTCCCCCACTCCACTAGAATGTAAATTTACCCAGGCAGGGATTGCTGATTGTTTTGTTCATTGTTAAATCTCTAACACCAAGAATGGTAACTGATACATAGTATAAATTGTGTAAATAATTGTAAACAAAAGTCTGCTGCCTACTCCCAAGAGAGCAAGCCTAGACTTTTTTTTTGGTGGTGGTGGTGGTGGTGCTGGGGATTGAACCCAGGGGCCTTGCATACCCTAAGCACACACTCTATCACTGAGCTGCCTAGATGGTTTAAAAAATTGTTTTACTAAACCTTTATGAAACTAATAATCCCTGTCAGTACCCAAGAAAGAAAAGCTACTTAAGTTAATTTACAAGGTTCATAACCAAGTAAGAAAGAAACCAGTCTTACTTATGAACATGAATGCTAAAATCCTAAATATTAATAACTTATACATTAAACATATATCAATATTTTAATATATGAAAAACACATACCAAAATATAGTGATTTACGGGAATATGAGAATGGCAAAGTGTTTAAAAACATAAATGTAATATGCCATATGAACAGATTAAATAAGAAAAATCATGTGATCATTTCAAAAGATCAGAAAAGCATTAGGCAACTCAACAAAACATTCATAAAAATTTTCAAAATTCCTGAGAAAGTGTATCTATCAAACCAAAACCAAATATCATATTTATTTGAGACTTGATAAGCAATTCCATTAAAGTCATGAGCAAGACAAAAATCCCGACTAAGATGATTTCTGTTTTATGCTGAAGGCCTTAAGATAAGAAAGAGGCACAAGAATTGTGAAAGAAAGATAAAATCACCTTATGAAAGGAAAATGTGAATTGTCTACACATCACCCTTCAGAAAATTGTTAGGTGTAATGAAAATTCAAGTTGTTTCTGGATACAAAGTCAATGTTCAAATTGCTAACATTCCATTCTAAAATAATCACCAACTAAAACAATAGGAATAAAGGACCTCATTCATAGTAAGAACTGATGATAACTAGGATCTTGTGTTATTGTAAAATATTAGTGAAGGACAAGCAAAAAAGAATAAATGGAGAAATAAGCCAAATTTAGGAATAGAAAGATGTGATATGGCAGGTGTCAATTTTCCTAAAATTCGTTGTCAGTCCATTATGTTACGGTCCCGGCGGAGGTCGATGGATCCACCCTTTCTTCCCCCAACAGACACACAAGATTTGGTTCTAATATGGAGACTGATAATGTCCCCCCCACACCAATATTATGAAAAGTTTTATTACTTACAGAATTTAGGTCTGAGGAGAGGAAGACAGGTCTCTCTAGCAAGTCTGCATATATTTGAAGGAGAAAGCAAAGGAGACTGGTCTGGGATTTTGATTATTAGGGAAGGAGCTGGGGTGGGAGTTTCTGCACTCAGCTCGGCTGAGCCCCTCCATGGTTTGAATCTGCCACTGACACTAAAGGAGTGAGCACCAGGCTTTCTTATTAGAAGATTCCAGGAGAAAGAAGGCTTAAAAGCTGTCAGTTGTCAAACGTCAGAAATCTAATCAGAAGGCTTATTGTTCATTAAAAAAATTAAAAAATTGGTTGTGATTTTTTTGGGGATGTATAATTTGACAAACATCCTACAATTCACATCTGGAAAAAAAAAACCCAAAGGAAAATAACAAGTAACTTTGGACCAGGAATTATTAATTATAACCACCCCGCCCCCAAAAGGAGAGTCCTGATGAAATTTAACATCTGTATGTAACCTCTGTATTACAAAAGTGTTATTTGGAAAGAAGGGAAATCACAGTAAACCAAGTAAATTATGCATCAAAATAGGATTCAAATGTACATTCGAAATGAAAGTCAGAATAGTCCTTCAGAACAAAGAACTCGACCTTGATGCTCTTTTAAGGGACGGAAGCACAGTGAGAATACAAAGCAAATACTGGGAAAAGTTTGCAACACACAACTGACAAAAGGACTGACTTTCAGAATTGCAGAATTGAATTCTAAAAATAAATCTGACCTAGAAGCCTAGGTTCAACTCAGCCTCTTACTTAGTTTTGCAATTCCCATTTGGTTCTTGGCTTTTTCACTCCAGAAAATAAAGGGATCGCCTTACAGAATTGTCAAAGATTTCCTGTCTTGAAATTAAAATATTACCTAATTATGAGATGAGCATATTTATAGGAATATTGTTCCTAATGATGTATTGAAGCTAACAGAGGACTTAAAACGTCACATTACATAGGCTCAGACCCTCATTCTGGCACTTACAACCTGGGTGACAATAATGGAGTACTTACCTTCCTCATGATTAGAATTTCTTCATTGATATAATAAGGATAATTACAATGCTGTGGAGAAGTAAATTAAATCATGTGCAAAAAGTGTTTGGCACAGTGCCTGGCATCTGACGAAAGCTCAAACGATGTCATTACCTTGTCATTATAATCATCACTATTAAAATAGCAATTATTTCCATTGAAACATAAAATTTGTACTCTGACATTTATTCACTAGTGTTCCTTCTCTCCCTCTCACTCTCTCTTGTCTCTAGGAGTCTTAAAGTGAAACAAGAGGAAGCACTGACAAGGTTATTTGTCACCTGCTCTTCACTTTGGAAGCAGATACAAATCACTTATTTTTTAAGTACTAGACTTTGATCAGAATTTGTTTTCTGTTTATAACCACTCCCCTTATCTCAAATGTTAAGCACTGATTCTGGTGTGAGAGTTAAATCTAGGATTCATTTCTCTTCACAATCTTTTAAAAATTTTGAGACAGGGTCCAAGTTGCTAAGTCTGGTCTTGAACTTGCCATTCTCCTGTCTCAGTTGGTGTGTGCCACTGTGCTCAAATAGGCAAAATTTTTAATGACCAAAAAACTATCAAAAGATGCTCAATCTTGAGAGTAGGTAGGAAAATAAAAATGGTATTTTACAATTATATGAAACAAAAATTGTCTGGCAATGCTAAGTGATGTAAGGAGCAAGTTGGTACTACCACTCAGAAGTTGGGTGTTATCTAAGAAAACTGAAGACTCTCTAGTGCCATGTCCAGCAATTGTACTTCTAAGTGCCAAAGACACTCAAGGTACAGAGTCAAACAATTACATGCATTGCATCATTGCTTGTGTGTGGGAGGAAACTGAATACCCTTCAATAAAAGAATGAGAGCTGGGGTTGGAGCTCAGTGGTAGAGCGCTTGCCTAGCACATGTGAGGCACTGGGTTCAATCCTCAGCATCACATAAAAATAAGTAAAATGGGGTGGGGGTGTGGGGAAGGAAAGAGAATGAGACAAACATCTTTAGCTTATGTATTGTATGAATAGGCAAATTGTATGATTCTACTTTGTGTACAACCAGAAAATGATAGTTGTACTCCATTTGTGTGCAATGAATTAAAATAATTAAAAATAAGTAAAATAAAGGCATTATGTTCATCTACAATGAATGAATTGTAGCATATCATGCAATAGACTGCTATCTTGCAGCTAAATGAACTAGAGTTTATCTTCAGCGTGGTTAAAAACTTACTATTACATGAAACAAACTCTGGAAAACTATGGTGTTTATTGAAAGCTGTAGAACATCAAAACAAAGTGATGTATATTGTGTATATACATTTAGTTAAAACTGCAAAATAAAGCAAAGAAATGAGAAGTTGTGGTAGTGGTTAGCACTGGAGGTAAGAACAGGTTCACAAGGAACAATTTTCAAGGGTATAAAGGAACATGGGTGCTAAACTTTGAGTTTTATTTCTAAAAAAAAAGGTGGAGGGGAAGGAGTAGAAAGAGAATCTGAAGTAAAGAGGGCATAATTTAAAGATCTGATAAAGATGGGTGATATGCATATTTATTTCAAGCACACAGACCAAGAGAATAAATTTGATATTTTTTAAAGTGAAGACACAGGGCTGGGGGTTACAGCTCAATGGTGAAAAACTTGCCTAGCATGCACAAGGTCCTGTGAGTTTGATTTCCAGCACTAAAGGGAAAAAATAAATAAATAAAAGACAATAAAAATAACTGGTGCACATTTAAAAATTTTAGTATGGGGAAGGTTTTTCTAAGTACAAAGTCCTGGTGGTGGGAGTGTAAACAGGAAGGCCGTTTTGTCAACCCCAAAGCATACACTATGTTAGAACAACACTTCTAGAAATTTTTATACTAAAACATTTCCATAAGTCTGCAAAAAAAAAAAAAAAAAAAAAGTAGAAAAGTGCCTTTGTAATTACACAGAATTGGAAGAAAAAAAAAAAAAGTTAGCCATGAGGTGACAAGTTAAAGATGTGATCCTTAGAATGGGGTTTCAGCCATCTGTGCTGATGGGGAAACGTGTAAAATGAAGAATCCAGAACAGCATACATGGCACGATGTCATTTTTGTTAAAAAAAAAAAAAAAAGTAATATACTTCGATATGTATGACGTAGATTACGCTTGGCAAAGCCAGTACAAATCACTGTTAGCTCAAAAATTAAGCATGAGACTATGCGGGGAGTTTATTTTGCATTTTTGGACTAGTCAACAAACTTTAAAAAGCATGCATCAAGTTAGGTTAAAGGGGAAAAAAAATCAGGATATGATTCAAACAAGCAGACGAACGCTGTATTAGGGCACAAGTTTTGTAACCATCAAGGGCACTCGACTAGGCCGGAGTCCTCCAGAGGCCTGGGATCCAGTCCCGTTTGGCCAGGCTCTTAGCATCACACGGTCGGACCGTGTGCTCAGCATCTGGAGGAGCTGTGGAAAGTGGCTCAACCCGCTGTGGCGCTCTCCCTCCCTGTTAACAGCGCACGCCCCTAATGCCTCAGCCACTTCTCTCTGCTCCTGTGCAGGGACCAGGCGCATGGCCAGCAGAAGTCCTTCAATAAATCCAAATGCCCCAGTGCAGCGCAGAGCTCGCCCACAACCGTGCCCGTGTAGCCCCTGGGAGTCGTCGGAGCCTAACCTCTCCGCCTTCCCTTCCCGCCTCCGGCCGCAGTCGCCACGGATCCTCCAGCCACCACACCAGAGTAGCACCTCTTCCTGTCCCCACCCCGGACCCCCCAGCGTCCGGAACCAAAAGACTCCAGGGAGCAGAACACAAGCAATCTGTTTCCCCACTCGCTTCCGGCAAGACCCAGTTAGAGGAGACCCTTGTGTTCTAGCGACTTCCGGGTCCCTTTAGGACCTTGGAGGTTTAATCGAGTTGAGGGTCCTCATTCCTGGGATCCCGAGCAGGGAAGGATCGGGAAGAGAAGGGGAGGAGAGACAGCAACAAAGTCACCTGCCCTGGCCTGGATCTCCTCAGGCACGCGGTGTTAGGTCGCCGATTCGCTCATCCCCTGGCAGTCTAGAGCGGTAGCAGTGTGGGAGAATCCACAGGTTTCTGCATTCTCTCTAGCACTCAATTCAGGATCACTTCTTATATTTATCTTACCATGGGATTAAAAAAATAATCATATTTAGAGTGAGCCATTTTTGGCGGAGTTCTGATCAGAAGAAATTTCAAATAAAAACAGAAAGCTTGTACAATGATAAACAACCAGGAATGACCATCAGGATTTTGTATAAAACTCAGAAAAACGACGAATAGGGAAGAACTGTCCTATCTTTGTAAACAAGGCGACTACCCTGTACAGTCTGGTGGCTTTCACTTGTAGAATCAAGACTTGCTGCTGGGAGGCCAGGACCATGACACTAGTTTCCCTTGCCTGTGCTTTTCCCATGTTTCTTGTTTCTCCGTGGCTCTGACAGAATCCTCAACATCGACATCTGGCTTTATTTGTTATTCATTAATTTGCTACTGGGGATTGAAACCAGGGGTGCAAACTCACTGACTGCGTAATCACTGACCCATATCCCAGCCCTTTAAAAAATTTTTTTCAATTTTGCAACAGGGCCTAAGTTGCTTAGGGCCTCACCAAGTTGCTGAGGTTGGCTTTGAACTTGCAATCCTTTTGCCTCAGCCTCTGGAGTGAGTGGGATTACAGATGTGTGCCACTGTTCCCAGTTTGAACCCTCTCTCCCCCGCCCCTCTCTCTTTCAATACTTTTTAGAGTGTTAAGTCCTTAGTAACTCCATTTTGAAAATCAGCTCTTGCCCACCCAGGCATGACCTTCCTGGTAGGCCCACCTGGAAAGAGTCCCTAACTACTGAAACCACAGCAAAGATGCCAAATAACAATCTCAGGGCCAGACAGGTTGTTTTTTAACTACTCTATTGTACATGACTATATAGTTAAGAAGTTTTTTTCCTGCAGACTGTTGCACCTTGCAGAAGGGCAGCCTGGCAGACTTTATGGGTCAATAACCTTTGCTTGAACTCAGAGATGTGTCTCTCATGGGTATCTGTACCAGCTACCCTAATATAGAGCAGTTAAGATCACGGCATATTGAGCAAAAGGTAGATTTTCTGTGTATACATCTCCTCCCGACACATGCATAGACCCACATTATCAGCATCCACAGTGGCACATGTATTAGAATTGATGAGCCTATATCGACATCATCATCCCAAGTCCTTAGTTTATTTTAGGGTTCACTCCTGATGTACATTCTGTGAATTTAGACAAATGTATGACTTGCACCCACCATTATAGTATCATCATAGTTTCGCTGCCCCAGGAATTCTGTGCTCCATCTTTCAACCCCTGATCTTTTTGCAGCCTCCACAGTTTTGCCTTCTCTATATAGTTGGAATCACTCAATATGTAACTTTTCCAGATTGACTTACTTCACTTGGTGAATGTTTTTCTCCAAGTCTTCTCATGGCTTGACAGCCTATTTCTTCTTAGTGCTAAAAATCCATTGTCTATGTGTGCTACAGTTTATGTATTCACCTACCAATGGACATCTTTTTGCTTCTAAGCCTTGGAATTACAAATTAACCATGAATTCATAATTATGAATTACAAATAAAGCTGCTATAAACATACTTGTGCAGGTTTTTGTGTGGACATTAGTTTTCAACTCCTTGGGGTAAACACCAAGCAGTGTGACTGCTGGATTATATGGTGGAATTTTGTTTTGTAAGAAACCACCAAACTGTTTCCCAAAGTGGCTATACCATTTTGTATTCCTGCCACTAATGAGGGTTCTGAGTTGCTCCACATCCTTACCAGTATGTGGTATTGTCCGTGTTGTGGATTTTGGTGATCCTAGTAAGTGTGTGGTAGGATATTATTAAAACTCCAAATTTTCATTTTCCTGACATGGAGTATCTTTGCAAATATGCTTATTTGTCTTCTACACATCTTCTTTAGTGAGGTATCTGCTAAGATCTTTGACCCTTTTTAAAATCAAACCATTTGCTTTCTTCTTGAATTTTAAGAGTTCTTCATGTATTTTGGGTGAAAATTCTTTCTTTTCTTTTGGCAATTGAACCTAAGCCCTTGGGCATACTAGGCAAGTGCTCTGCCCCTGAGCCCCAGACCCCCACTTTTAAAATTCTTACAGTGTCTTTTACAGAGCAAATATATTTAATTTTTAAAATAAAAGACAGGGTCTTCCTCTGTTGCCCTTGGCCTTGCACTCATGATCCTTCTATCTCAGTTTCCTGAACAGCTGAGATTTCAGGTGATGACACCACACCCAGGAATTTTAAAGTTCATCAGTTTTTCTTTCTTTCGCGGATTGTGTTGTATCTAAAAAGTTACAATGCAGATCATTTTTCTTCCTTTCTAGCATTTTTATGTTAGGTTTGTGACCCAGTCTGAATTTGTGTGAAGGGTGCAGAAGTTTTTTTGTTGTTGTTGTTGTTGTTTTTTTGTGGACGTCATTGTTTCAGAACTATTTGTTGAAAAGACTAAACATCTGCTCAGCTTTATAGTTTCCTACATAGTCTTTGATGTCTTCAAACACCACACACACACACACACACACACACACACACACACATCTTGGGTCACACATGGTTCTAATGTTATAACTTTATTTTTTTTTTAACTGGGGATTTAATCCAGGAGTGCTTTACTACTGAGCAACATCCCCAGTCCTATTTATTTTTTAAGACAGGGTCTCACTAAGTTGCTGAGGCTGCCCTTGAATGTGTGATCCTCCTGTCTCTCTCCTGAGTCGCTGGGATCACACGCCTGGCTCTAATGCTAATTGAATGCCCTTATTGTTAATACTCATTCTCTTGCATTTCCTCATTTCTACTCAGGCCATCCGCTTCTGCCCCACCTCCTTCACTTAGGGCTGCCAGATTTAACAAGTAAAAATACAGGACATGCAGTTATATCTCAATTGTGGAAAAACAAGTAATTTAATGTCCCAAATTCCCCTTCAAACTTCTGGCTTAGCAAAAGTCTTTCTCCTCTCTTGCTAAACAAGTCTTTCCCCTTCCTTCTTTTTTTGGCGACCATACTGAGATTTCACCTGGACAGATGCCTCACTAGATAATGCTTATCTTCCTCAAAAACCATCTGTCCTATCTTCCTGAATACATAACAATAACTGGGATCAGGTCTCAGCATAGTCCCATTGGGAAAACACAGCAAGTGCTACAAGAGAAAATCTTTCTCTCACTGAAGTGTTGTAGAACCTGGCTAAAATTACGGACAGGAACCAGAGGCATACACGTGGGAATGGCTCTTGAGGTACTGGGCTGGGAGAGGGGGGCCGAGGTGTTGGACTGCCAAATATAAAGACAGGATGGGGAGAGAATAATGACGAGAAGCATTCTTCCATGCTCCGGGTTAAAAAATTTTGCAAACTCATTTGAAGAGAGTCCATGGTACGCAGAAGTAGAATAACGGCCCGCAAAGATGGCGAGATCCTAATCCCCAGAATCTGACTATGGTTGCTAATCTGCTGACCTCAAGATAGGAAGATTATCGAGGTGGCCCCAATGCAATCAAGGGTCTTTAAATGTGGAAGAGGGAGGCAGAAGAGTCAGAGGTTGAATGTGAGTATGGAAGAATGGCCAAATACACGCAAGGCTGCTGGTTTCGAAGGTGAAGAAAGGACAATGGGACAAAGTGGCCTGCCACCTCAGTGGCCTCTAGACGCTGGTAAAGACAGGGAAATCCATTCTCCCCAGAACCTGCACAGGGGAGCACATCCCTGCCACCACCTTGATTCTAGCCCAGGGGCCTCCATCTCAGAATCCTAATCTACATAACTATAAGATAATAAAGTTGTGACATCTCAGGCCACCAAGTCTGTGGTAATTTTATTTTTTAATTTTTTTGTGGTGCTGGGGATTGGACAGGGCCTGATATTGCAGGCGAATGCCTTACCACCAAGCTTAATTCCCCACCCAAGTCTGAAGGAATTTGTCAAAAAACAAATAACAGCCCTGATGTACTTTTAGAATGGCTCTTCCAAACTTGGCCATGAATGATGGCTTATGATAAATGAGGTAGATTAGAATAGAATTAGTGGAGTACTGGGAAAAGGATCAGCAGGCCCAGTGCATGTTAAAATGAATTTATTGCTTGAGACCTGAAAACCCCACCCTGCACTGTTATCCCAGGGGACCCAAAGAACTCCTGCTCCACTAAGATAATGGGATGCACAATGACAGGAGCCTGGTATTGAGTTCAATGGTGGCTTTGTCTGAGGCTAGAATCAACAGCAGATCCTACCATGCAGCTCAATTTCCTAATGTCAGTGGGGATGACTGAATTTTGGATTGAAGTGGTGAGGTGGTGGCATTTAGCCATCAGAGGTGAAGTGGACATCCTAATGATGGGCAGCAAGGCTGCTGCCTGACTTAAGTGCTCTGTGGACCTTCATCATCAATATACAGACAGGTCAGCATCACACGTAGAGTTCAAGGTGCTGGCAGGACACCCAGATCATCAACAGGCTACTTCAACAGTAAGAAAAATTTCTTTTTCGGTCATTATACCTTACCCCACCCCAAATATATGGCTGGTACACCAAGACTTATCACTTAGAACTGTGGCCTAATTGGATCCCAGGATGGCATACAGGGCAGGTTCCAGAGATCAGACTTGGTACTAGCATGAAACTTCCTTATTATCCCTAATTCAGGCAAGTCAGACTTGGCAGTAGCCAAAAATGTATTTTAGTGACTACTTAAAAAAAAAAAAAACTATTGTTATATGAAGATAAGCAAGTAACAGAGGAAGGAATGGAGCAGTTGGGTTTCTAGGTAACAGAAGACACTGGACCAGAAATACCATAGAAAGTGTTTTGAGAGGCCACAGAGATTGCAGTCAGGACAGCCAGGATAGACTTAAGATAATCATATTGTGTTTGACTTATGGAGTTTTGGAAGAAGGAAATTGCCCATGGAAAGTCAAAAAAAATTTTTTTTTGAACCAGGGATTGAACTCAGGGGCACTCCACCACTGAGCCACATCCCCAGCCCTATTTTGTATTTGATTTAGAGACAGGGTCTCACTGAGTTGCTAAGGGCCTTGCTAAATTGCTGAAGCTGGTTTTGAACTTGTGATCCTCCTGCCTTAGCCTCCCAAGTTGCTGGGATTACAGGCATGTGCCACAACGCCCGGCTGAGAGTCAATTTTAATTGACTTTGGAATAGACAGGATAAGCACAATCAAAATGAAGTTCATGAAATGATCCCAAAAATGAAAAAAATGTACTCAATATGTACTAAAACAGCACAATGAAGACGAACACGTAGGAACTATACACACTCTACCACAACCCTTCATGTACACATTTGAAAGTAACAAAAGCTTTACTTGCCCTCATCCCAAAATTTCTAAGACCTAAACCAGTAGGAATAGTTTAATCTATAGTCGTTTTTGACAATCAATACATCATTTATCACAATAACAGTCCTAAGGCATGATATGATGTTATAAGTTTATTCTGAATTCAATTAAACTGTGTTCAGTGTATCAATTCTTCACAAGTTACACTCTGGAATACATGTTGAAAGGTTAAACAGTTTTCTTATTTTTCCTTTATACTGGTGTACATCAGTTTATGCAGAAGGCAATGCTGGCAAGGTCTGCTGGGTCCTGAAGTATGGGGAGGGGACCCCCTGCCTTCAGAGTGCTATGGAGCTGTCACTCCACAGGCATCCCTGATGGTGAGTGGAACAAAATCTATCAACAGTTTACTGCATCACGGGCTTCTCCCTACCATTTACGTTCTAAAGTTTACAACAAAAAAAAAAAAACCAAGAGAGGGACACTTGATAATTATAGTACTTCTCCCTCTCCAGTGTGGACTCTTTGATGTTTGGAAAGATTCGACTTGCTACAGAAGGTTTTTCCACAATGATTACACCAATAGGGCTTTTCCCCAGTGTGGATTCTATGATGTTTATTAAAATTTGAGCTGTGGTTGAAGGCTTTCCCACACTCCTTACATTTATAGGGCTTCTCTCCAGTGTGGAGGCGCTGATGTGAACTGAGCCCTGCATGCTGGCTAAAGCTCTTCCCACACTCATTACACTGATAGGGCTTCTCCCCAGTGTGGATGCGATAGTGTCGAATGAGGCTGCCTTTACCACTGAAAGCCTTCCCACAATCTTTACACTGATAGGGCGCCTCTTCTGTGTGCATTCTCTGATGCTTAAGGAGGTCTGAGCTTTGCCCAAAGGCTTTTCCACACTTACAGTCATAGGGCCGGTCCACCAGGTGTGTTCTGTAATGGAGGGTAAGGTTTGAGCTGTGGCTGAAAGCCTTCCCACATTTGGTGCACACGTAAGGTTTTTCCCCAGTGTGCGTTCTCCGGTGTTTGGTAAGATTTGAGCTATTACTAAAGGCTTTCCCACACTCAGCACATATATAACGTCTCTCTCCTGGGGTGGGTTTAGTGTGAACTGATTCTGCCCCCTTCTTGGAACCTGTGTCTTGAAGAGGGGTTTTTGCTCCTCTTTCCTTTCCAAGGCTTACCCACTGCCTTTCTGACCTAGCCCCACACTTATTGGCAACAATCACGGGAATGATATCTCTACTGAGTCCATCTGCATGAGACTCTTCTTCAGAACTTTTCTGCTTATCTGCTGATTCCTCATTATGTGGATCCAGTTTATAATCTGAAACAAGAAATGGAGAAAGGATATGCTTGTTTCCTGTTCTGAGGAAGAAACAGTTAAAGGAGAAATAGGATCATCAAACATGAGCTCCCTACCACAGGCTATGATGGTCTGATGAGTGCATGAACTTTTCTGCCATGAAAGCCTCATATACAAAAGGCAAGAGGCAAAAACAAGAAAATAAGCACATCTGGACAGAAGCAAAGGAGATGAATGCTGCTCAGTCAGGAACAATGACCAAAGCTAACTAAGAAACGAGAATAACTTAAGGGAGATGAGGCTCAGAGGCAAACTCACAAAACCTGTATCCCCACAGAACTGAATATGAAAGCAGTGAAGGAGGACACTCAGGACATTCAATCCCACTGATAATCACTCTGGGTCCAGATCCTTACTAATATGAATGAAGTTAACTCTCACCATTTAACTAATGCTGGCTATGTGTTGTCATTCTTTTAGTTATAAAGTGACACTCAATATCAGACTGAACCACTTTAGAGCATCTAAATAGGTAGTCAGCACTTCATAAAAGTCATTTTAACCATGTGTGGAAAAGGTGACTACAAGAAATGCACTCTGGAAAACAGGCTCCCTTGGAGAACTGTGGTCCCTCCACAGGCATGGAATCGTTTCTCTGTCTCTCTTCACCCTCCCTTTCACTCTTCATAAGGAGCAATCACTTGGCTGCACTTTGAATTATTACATGAGCGTGTGCTTCTTACTTACATAAAACTAACAATACAAGTCCACATTTAAAAATAGTCCAATGAAGCAGGTTTTGAAAAACAGTTCTGCCAGGAACACTGCATTGTCCTGCCGCCTGAACTGTGAGTGTTGGGAAGCCTGCTCTCAGTCTAACATACCAATGGGGGGAGGTCCATTCATCTTTTATATCTTGGTTCCTTTTAAGACATTTTTAATTTTAACATTCTGAAGTTCTACTGCGATACATCTAGATTTTGTTTTATTTAGCTCACTTGGATTGTTTTCTGAATTTGAGTATTTGTGTCTTTCATCACTTCTGGGCAGCCTCAGTCTCTCCCAACTCCAGTCTCCTCTGGAATTGGCATTAAACAGACCTGAACATCCCGTCCAATCCTACCATCCTCAGCACCTTCCATTTCTTCTTCCTATGCAGCATTTCAGGTAACTTTCTCAGTCTACCCGCTGCTTCACCAACCATCTCTTTTAACTGTTTAAAAAACAGTCATTGTGTTCTTTATTTCAATGACCACACTTTTCATGTTTAGAAACTATTTCATCAAAGTTGCCTGCCCCCACCCAACAGTTTCTTACTGTCTTGAGATCTCAATGATTTGTCTTAAATTATTTGAAACCAACTTATTTTATAAGGCGATTTACAACAATGTTCCATCATCACAGATTAACTGGGCTTTAATTTTCCTTCTGTTGTGTCTACTGATTCCTACTCTCCCTTGGGTATTTCATAATTTTATACCTTTTATACCTGATCTACATCCCCAGCCCTTTTTATTTTTTATTTTGAGACAAGGTCTTGCTAAGTTGCCCAGGCTGGCCTTGGAGGTTGAACTTTCTGCCTCAACCTTCTGATAGCTGGGATCACAGGCATGCATCACCACGTCTGGTGACAATAATACCTTTACATTGCTGTCGAGTGAGCTCTACTCCATACTGGCTGTCATCAACTCTGTAAAGTACCTTTATTAACTCACTTCACTTGTTCCTCTAAGTGTGTGCCATCTGTTCCTACACCAGGACCCTGGCTCATACAGCTATATCTGGGGAAGAAAGGAAACTACTCTGATTAGTTGACTTGCTAGTCAAGTCAATCTAGAAGTCACTGCACACCAGAAACTATGGATCCTTTTGCTTTTTTCAACTATGAAGGCCAGGGTACTGTGAGATGGAGCTTACCTTGACTTTTTCTTGGATCCTGAGTGAAATCCTGCTCCTCACCAGTCTCTTGGATGTAGAGAGGCCCCCAGGATTCATACTTGGGACTGGACTCCATGGACTGTGCCTGCATGCTGCTCAAGGATGCCTTGGCACTTCCTGAAGATGACGTCTTTTCCCACACCTGTTTCTGTTCATTTGGAGTTGAAACCTATAGACAGTAAGAACTGGCTGGGTTTGTGCACAGCTCACTATAAGAATAGAATGAAAAAATCTCAGGGAAAAACTCTAGGGAAAGAAAAGAAAAACATCCATCCTCCTCCATCCTCAAAGTTAAAGGCAGTTTAGGACTGGAGAAGAAAACTATAAGGAAATATGGTCCAACAGAAATTTCACCCAGCTAATTTTGCTGAATGGACAAATCCATGTTCCTGCAGGGAATGCTATGCTCTTAACATCTGGAATAAAAAAAGGTCTCTCCTGCCTACCTGCAGTCCTGGTTCATCCAATTCTCGCTCCAGATCTTCCAGGAGAGTGACAGCCTCTTCGGCACTCTCTGGGCAGTGCTCCTGCACCCAGGCCTGGAGTTCCTGGGGCAGGATTGTCAGGAACTGTTCCAGTACCAGCAACTCCAGGATCTGCTCCTTGGTATGGATCTCTGGCCTCAACCACTCACAGCAGAGGACCCGGAGCTGGCTCAGGGCCTCCCGGGGCCCAGGGGTGTCATGGTACCCAAACTGCCTAAAGCGTTGACGGAACATCTCCAGGCTGGGAAGGCACTTCCCTTTCTCTTCTTCCTCCTCGACTTTCACAGTCACAGGCCCCACCTGATCCTGAGGAGGCCTGGGGCCTAGAACTGTGGCCATGCCCACCACCTTGGTCATCATACAGACTCCAGAAACAGCTTCTCCAAGGCAGGCTCTGTTGAGCAGGAGTTTTGGTTCTTTTCGTTTCTGGTTCCTTAGGGTCACAGGTTAAGCCTATGAAAATACAGTCACTGTAAAATCACCAAAAAGAAAAGTGGCTTGTATTTTTTTGTCTTTACAGATATACTTTTAGTGCAGGAAACTACAGAAATTATGACCACCATAAAATCCTCATAAAAATTACTATTCAAAATTCTTCTGGAGTCAGCTCAGGATAGCCTGCTTTGATTATACTGCATTGTCTCTCTACCTTCCTAAAATTGCTGTGTGGCATAATTTTAAAATTAGATTAACTTGCTCGGAAAACTGTTTCAAATCTTACAACTACTAGTTTCTGAGAATTCAATAAGCTATCTAGTGGCTAAATACTGTCTGTTTGAACCTAAGACATTTATTTAGCTTCAACATTAAAATTTTACTATAAAGGGCTGGGGTTGTGGCTCAGTGGTGGAGCGCTTGCCTAGCAAGTATGAGGCACTGGGTTCGATCCTCAACACTACATATAAAAATAAATAAAAAAAAAAAGTTACTGTGTTTATCTACAACTAAAAATAATTTTTAAAAATTTACTATTCAGCAGGGCGCGGTGGCGCGTGCCTGCAATGCCAGCACTTGGGAGGCTGAGGCAGGAGGATCGAAAGTTCAAAGCCAGCCTCAGCAACTTAGTGAGGCCCTAA
>JAJEJO010005195.1:119927-183447 GCA_020662805.1 Glaucomys volans
GGCGCACGCCTGTAATCCAAGCGACTTGGGAGGCTGAGGCAGGAGGATCGCGAGTTCAAAGCCAGCCTCAGCAACTTAAGGCCCTTAGCAACTCAGTGAGACCCTGTCTCTAAATAAAATACAAAATAGGGCTGGGGATGTGGCTCAGTGTCCCTGAGTTCAATCCCTGGTTCAAAAAAAAAAACATTTTCCATATCACCTCACAAATATATGGATTGGCTGGGCTGTTCTGCCTTCGGTGGTGTCATCTGAGCAGGAATGGCTGCCAACTGGTGCTGGCCCAGAGACTGGAAGCTCAGCTTGGGATTTTGGCCTGGGGCCTTGATTCTCCTCCACATGTCTCTCAACATCACTGCTTGGGCTTCTTTGTGGCTTGATGACTGGATTCCCCAAAAGTAGCATTTTAAGAGTGTGGAACTTGTAGCTGCCTTAAGTCCAGCTTTGGGAGTTATATAGCATAATTTCTACCACTTTCTGTTTGTATAAGATGTTACTTGATCAGAATCAAGGGGAAGAAACACAGACTCTCTTGATCATGCTGCAAATAATAGCATCTTTGGAAACAATGGACTACACACATATTTATCTTCATTACTTCAATCCCATGAAATATTATAATCCTGACTACACTTACCCTTGTGAAATACTAAAAATTTCCACTTTAAAGTTAAGAAAACTTGGATCCAGAAAAGTACCTTTTCCACCACCTAATAGATGCGAGAGTCAAGATTCAAACTTGACTCTCCTTCTCCAAAGGTGTGCTTTTAGGTGCTATACTGCTTCTGAGTTAAACTGGGGAAAGAAGAGGTGGGATGTAAGAACAAAATCAACAGGGCAGAGGGAAAACCTAGGAAATCTGCATACATTTCATGAGTCACACCTGTGCTGATGCTTTGTCAGTGTTCCGTCCATTCTCTTAGGCAAAGGTCTGTGTAGTAAAAAACCAGTAAGTGGATGTGCTGGGGCCTGATGAAATCCTTCTAATTCCAAATTGTCCTTTTCAGGGATGAGATGTCCCTAAAACAAAGGGACTTGGAATTACAAAATATTAATACTGAAAGAGAACCTGAGGGCATTCTAGTTAAGCTCTTGTTCTCAAAGAAACCAATTTCTGGAGAAGTCAGATTCCAGGTGTGGTAGTGAACTAATTAGTAGCAGAGCTGAGAATAGAATCCAAATTCTCTAATCCTGTGTGGTTGCTATGTCTCCACAAGCTGGGGATCAAACCCAAGGCATCACGTATGCTAGGCAAGTGTTCTACCACTGAGCTACCTCCCCAGTCCTCAAGAGACTTTAAAAAAAGTCATTAAAATTATATCAATATTATCCATGGAAATCACACTATATTAATATAAGCCAGGTGCGTAGGTACATGCCTGTAACCTCAGTGTCTTGGGAGGTTGAGGCAGGAGGATCACAAGTTTAAGGCCAGCCTTAGCTACTTAGCAACACCCTTAGCAACTTAGTGAGACTCAAAATAAAAAATAAGCTGGGCATGGTGGCACATGCCTGTAATTCCAGCAGTTTGGGAGACTGAGGCAGGAGGATTGCAAGTTCAAAGCCAGATTCAGCAAAAGCGAGGTGCTAAGCAACTCAGTGAGATGCAGTCTCTAAAAAAATACAAAATAGGACTGGGGATGTGGCTCAGTGGTCAAATGCCCCTGAGTTCAATCCCCAGTACCCTCCAAAAATAAATAAAATAAAAATAAAAAGCACTGAGGATGTGCCTCAGTGGTAAAGCATCCCTTTGTTCAATCCCCAGTACCAAAAAGAGAAAAGAAAAAACAAAAAAATGTTAATTTAGGATGATCCATTGTTTCCTTCCATTAATATAACCACAACCACATGACAAAACCCAAAAAGAGTAAACAAAGGAAGGGTTAATCAATGTGACTTATGGCTCATGCATTTCCTCTTCAGAAAGGTTTTGATTTCCAATGAGTTCATTCAACAATTATTAAGAACCTATAGGATTATAGAAACTAATATTCTCTAAAAAAAAAGAGGCCACAATATGCCAGGCATTGTGTTAAGACACAAAAAACTTAAAATGAAAAATATACAGTTCTTGGCAGATATGTAAACAAATAATTACAGATATGCACAATGATGACAGAGAAGGACCCAAGAGATGCGAACTGAACAAATGTCATCACAAGTACTCACAATCCTAGCCCTTATGCCCTCATCCTCCTATGCAGGCCAGGACTTCTGTTTCTGTGGACAGGTGCTTACTCTTCTAGAGGATAATTTCCTTTTTTTTTTTTTGTGGTGCTGGGGGTTGAACCCAGGGCCTTGTGCATGCAAGGCAAGCACTCTACCAACTGAGCTATATCCCCAGCCCAGATAATTTCCTTCTTTTGGAGATTTATAATTGCTGAAAGTTCTTCAAACTAGAGCACAAATCTGCTTCCATATAATTGCAACTCATTGATCCTAGTCCTTTTATCTCACAAAATACCTCTAGTTGTTGTTCTTGTCAGCTCTTAAAAATGTTTGAAAAATGATCTCATGTAATTGTCCTAAATATCGCCTAGAGGTAGCAATTTTATGATCAAGTCTGGGAGCTTCTTCTGAGTCTTGGAGTACAAAATGTAAAATATGGTGCCTGGGACCTAAACTCCCTTAATGACCTCTGGATTGTCCCACTTTACCTGCTGTACGTTGCTCCATTCTCTGTTGTCTTGGGAGATTATTGTGGCTTAACAAAAGAAGACAGATTCCTTTGCCCTTTGTAGCAGAAATCAAGAATGGGGAGAGCTGCTCCCTCCCTCCTTTTTTCAGCAAGATGGTCATGTTTCACTCTAAAATAGTTCTTTTCTCACTCTTCCTGGCTCATATCTTCCACATTTATTTTTTGCTGCCATCAGCATGCTTGCCCAGTAGGGGGTGATCAAAACTTGATTTCTCTTGAAGTATACTTGCTGGGCAAGCTTCTGGTCTATTATAACTCTGGACACTTCCCTATTTTCTTCATGGAAAGAGTTCACAGGTACAGCATGCTGACACGCTGCAAAGACATTGACGAAAGAAAATGAAAAGAGAATAAGACTGGAGTGGTGTGGTCAGACAACTATAAAAGAAAAATAATTATTGAATCCTTGTTAGAGCACAGCAAGGAACACCTAATTTGGGAACTGATACTGACAGGGACCACTGAAATGGAATTTTGCAGTGGGGGGCAGAAACTGGGCCTAATTCCAAATACAGCATTGGCAAGTGGGAATTTACAGACAAGGGTCAGGTGATGGGGTGGGGGTGGGGGCCAGTGGAAGGAAAATTACTAAGAATAAACATCAGGAGCAAGAGGGATTCTGGCTAAAGCAACCTAACAGGATTATGGACAGATAGGTCAAGATATCAGACATCACCTGGGGTATGGTGGAGGATGAGGAACCCAGTCAGGTATCAAGGAGATCAGATATGGAGGGTAGGGGCGGGTTACAGCTAAACTGACTTAGCAGGACTTATTGCTAAGACAGAAGTTTATAAGAAGTGTACAAATGGGCCTAGATTTAGGAAAATGACTAAAGTTCGGTCAAGTAAACAATCTGTCACAACCCTTTACCTTAGAGCCAGAGATCTCTTGCTAATGAAACTTGGAAGATCTGAGTATGCAATCTGATGATCTGAAAAATAGGCACAGTAATACTTGCTCCCAAACTTTGAAGTATTTGGATAAAGATTAATTACAGCATGCATGTGAGAGTTAACTAGCTTGGTGAAGAAAATCACCCTCAAAAATAGCAAGAGATTTTTAATCCTCAAAACTCTTTGCTATGATATTATTTCTAATCTTCTGTTTTTTGTTTTGCGTTGGTGCTGGGGATTGAAACCAGGGTCTCACCACTGGGCTACCCACCCAGCCCAATCTCCTTTCTGTTTTCAAAGTCTGTCTACCAGGATAGATGTGGCCCCATCTACTTCAATCCTTCCTCTGCTCTGCCTTCTCTAGAGAGGGCCACCTGCCTTCTGAAGAAGGAAAGGCAATGTAATGTATACTGCCAAGACCTTATCCTTCTGTAATAGCAGGTTGCTGGCTGGTTTTCTCTTGTTTATGAAAGGACCCAGAAAAGATTTTCAAAACCTGAGTGAAAGCAAATCACAAAGGGTACCTGGTCTAGCCCTCCCTGTTCAAATTCCATTCCTTCTTGGGACCTGTGTTGGCCCAGACGTATTTGAACACCTGAACTGCTGCAGCTCCAAATGCCTGTGTGCTTAACCATTATGCAAGGATGCTATATAAACATAATATTGGGTCATGTTAGTGATAAATGAAAATGGGAACATCACTGAGCTCATAGAGGAGGACAAGAGATAGTGAGATTGTAAAAAGCACCTAGTTGCTGGAGCCCAATAAACTTGGCTATGTAGTTATTTATTTATTCATTCATTTATTTATTTTTGGTAGCTGGGATTGAATCCAGGGGTGTTTTACTACTGAGTGACACTTCCTGCCCTTTTAATGTTATATTTTGAGACACAGTCTTGCTAAGTTGCTGAGGCTGGCCTCTAATTTGGGACCCTCCTGACTTAGCCTCTCAAGTCGCTGGGGTTACAGGTATATACCACCATGCTGGATCTATCTTAGCCTTTCTGTAACCCATCTGTCATGGGTGACTTGAGCGTTATATGTTTTTTTGTGGTGCTGGGGATTGAACCCAGGGCCTTGTGCTTGCCATGCAAGCACTCTACCAGTTGAGCTATATCCCCAGCCATATAGATATTATTAATTAAGATTGTAATAGAATAAAAGAAACTCTGATCATTGTTGCCAAGTGGACCATGAGTATTTGGTGAATTAATGACAATGAAAGTGATGTAGCTTATGAATTTATTATTATTTAATAAATTGTGACATTGTGGAAAGACAAAACACATGTGGTCCATGTTAAGGGCATAGCTCTTGACAAAGGTCAAGCCAAAGATTTTTGTGTGTGTGTCTGTGTGGTACTGGGGATGGACCGGGGCCTCACACCTGCTAAGCAAGCACTGAGCTACATCTATAGCTCTTTTCATTTTATTTTGAGATGGTCAAGTTGTGTATTCTTTGAACTTGTGATTCCTTTGCCTCAGGCTCCCATGCAGCTGGGATTACAGGCATGCACAATTTTTAAAAATTTGCCTTTGTCCTTTAAAACCACAGGTTTATGCTTATTTAGACATAGAGTAAGTGTCCAGGAGTGAGGAGGAGCCTGGAGGAACTAAAGAGGGAGGTCATGTGCCTTGCAGTCAGCAAAGCAGGCTGGCTGGGTCAGACCAACCAGATAGGAAGGCACATTGGGAAAGCCAGAGGTTCTTGGAAAGAATATTGAGAGAGCACCCACTGAGAAGGGGTAAGGTGAGGCTGTGGCAGGCATGAGAGTCTAGGGAGCAGGAAAAACTTGGACTGTCAAGGGGCACTGAACATGGGAGTATGACAAGAGGCTAGGATTAACCAAGGGCAAGGGTTAAGAATGAAGATGGCCTAAAATAGTATGAGGTCATGTCTGCGTATTTTCCTCTTGCAGCTCAGGAATAGGCCCAGGAATGGAGGAAGTAGAGGAAGCTACCAGGGTTTGCACTAGACAGTCCAAGTATGAAAGGAGAGGTGTTGGGAGGTCAACCCTGACCTTATGACTCAGTGGCTCTTGGGCACATAGGGCAGTGTGAGGCTCTGGTCCTTTCCACACCCAATCTAGACTCTCTCACAGTGGCCCCTCATCATCAGCAGATTTGGAAGGTTCTGCCCTACAGTCACAGACCAGTCAGACAAAGAGAATATGATCCTGCTACCTCAGGGACAGGTGGAGTTTTCAGTTTTGAAGGTATGATACTGGGATAATTAAAAAAAAATTTGGTCTTTGTACCTAGTTTGTGGCACACAGTACCTAAAACCTTTGGACTCTCCAGAGTGCTGGTTTTTTGTTTTTTGTTTTTGTTTTTGTACTGGGGATCGAACCCAGAGGCGCTTAACCACTGAGCCACATCATCAGTTCATTTTATTTTTTGAGACCAGGTCTCACTAAGTTGCTTAGGGCCTCACTAAATTGCTGAGGCTGGGTTTGAATTTGCAATCCTCCTGCCTCAGTCCCCTGAGTTATTGGGATTATAGGTGTGTGCCACCGTGCCCTGCCAAGATGTGTCCTTTCTGTGTTAATGAGATGATTGATGACTGGGGGCCCCTAGATAGCTTCAGGATAGGTGTTGATTGCTGGAGAGACCAGAGGATGGTTAGAAAGTTGGAACTTTAAGCCCCTGATTGCTGGGAACGGAAGGGCTGGAGATTGAGTTGATCACCAATGACTAAAAATGTAACCATTCATGCCTACATATTGAAAACTCAATAAAACCCCTGAACCCTAGAGTTGTGGAGTTGCCCAGTTGACAGTGAAGTGCTGGGAAGATGACCTGCCCAGAGAAGGTATGGAATCTCCATGCACCCCCATGCCCCTCAGACCATGCCCTCTGGCTGTTAGTTCACTTGCTTGTAGGACATTCAGTTGGTGTCAAGAGTTGAGATGGTGTGGGGGAAATGCCCAATTTGGTGTCAGCGGTGTGGGAGTAGGAGTTCAGATGATGCTTTGGCCACCATGGATCCTGTCCTGCATTCCCCCAGTTCACTTTTCACCCATGTCATTATAGTGACCAGTTTTTGTGGTGGTCCCTGGCTTTTATGGTGTGCAAACCTGGAGCAGGAAGTGACCACTCCATGGAGCAACTTTTGAATAAATGCTTCCTCCTTCAGTTCCCAGAGCAGCCAATCTTGTCATGGGGGATACTGGGCCCCAGTCATCCCCAAATTAGAGAACAGAGAACTTTCCTGTTCTCTGGAATCATTTCTTAAATTAATTCATCTGTGCACCAGCCCTTACCTCAGGCTCTGCTTTCTGAGGACCCAGGCTCAAGGACTGAACAAGACAGGGTGAAGTTCCCTTGACCTGTTTATTCCACCACAGCCCTGAAAGCAAGCAGGGGAGGGGTGAGCATTCTGCTCTTAAGGACACTGAGACAGAGAGGAAACCAGAGCAGCTTTACCTCTGTTCAGGGTTACTAAATCTGGTGAATTAAATAAAGACAATGTAAACAAACTAAAATTGTGTGAGAATTGTTCCAGTTTTTAATTTTTTACTTTTCCAGTTTTACTTTTTTCTTTACCCCAAAGTTGTGCACTTGTGTTTTGGTACCAGGGATTGAACCCACGGGCACTTTACCACTGAGCCACATCCCAGCCGCCGCCCGCCCCTCCTTTTTTTGTATTTTAGAGACAGGGTCTTGCTGAGTTACTTAGGGTCTTGCTAAGATGCTGAAGCTGGCTTTGAACTCTCGATCCTCCTGCCTCAGCACGATTACAAGTGTGAGCCACCATGCCAAGCAAATTTGTGCACTTATGATGACTAAGTGGATTTGAAATACCAAACACAAAGTATTGCCACCTAGAGATGATAATTTATTTTTTTACCATGACCCAGAAGAGAAACAACAAAGAGAACATTACAAATCCTGTTTCCTTTCCCAACTTTACTACCCTAACATTTGTCAGACACCACTGGCCTCCTAAAATAGACCACTGACTATAATTTTTTTTTTTTGCTGCCATTTCTCTTATGATTGAAACTTTCTCAATCAAGGTTTCAAACTATTTTAGTGAAGGAGTTCCCTAGTTCTTAAAAAACAACCACTTTTCCTCTAAGATGCCATTATTTAGTGAAAGAAACCTTTCTGGAGATGTTAATGAAGATTGTAAGCAAACAAGTTCAATTTTTAAATCATTTATTGAACATCGACTAAGCACCTGGACTCTCCAGAGACTGTTAAAATGAAAAACCCAGTTTTGAACAGCAATAACTTAATTCTGCAGGTATACAAAGACAAGTTTCTTCTTTTGGCCTAAATTTATTCTAAAAGAAGCCGGGAACTGACAGGACAGGACAAGACAGGTCGTTTTATCTAGTCTACAAATAAGACAATGCCTGAGTTAGCTCTATATATAGATTTAGCCTTATGTTGACCTGGTTGTAATAATCTATATTTAACTAAAAGTTAATAAAAATACATATGCTCATTTTAAAATAATTACTGATCTTGCTTGCATAACCCACCCATTACCCCTACACTCACACTTGTAGGATTTTCCTGCATAATCACAACCTGCTTCCTCCCGCCCCCCACCCCCAATGTTTTCAAATAAGACCCCTGCTACCAGCAGAAGCATCTCTACGTCTAACATGCTGTGTCCTTGCTAGGGCAGACTAGAAACTTCAAGCAGCAGCTGAATGCTGTTATCCAGGTGAGGCAAGGAGGAAGGCAAGGGAGTCCCAGTACATTCCCAGGTTATTCTCCCCCTTTTCCAGCTGTTATAACTCTCCTCCTGCTCTTCTTCCTAATATACCTGACCTTGTCAGGAGACTACATGACATTGAGTGAATACAGGTGCCCAGTCCTTTCCCTGGACCAAGGGAACTGAAAATCCAAATCTGAAACTGGAATGAAATCCAAGTTGTCAGTGCCGCCTCTTTCAATGACACACAGATCTCATTCTTTGCATCTCCAAGCAACTGGCCTCACTGCTTACTGAATGCTTGTTGAAGGGAGACAATTTAATTCAAAGACCAATTAACTTTGCTGATTACTATGTAATCTGAAGTGAGTCATGATTCTCTTAGTAAATGGAGGTGTGAGCATCTCCAAGATTAAAAATAACTATTAAAATCACAGCAAACCATAGTTTAGAAGTCACCTAATGTCTACTCTTTTCTTTCTACTGTTTAGGATAACAGAGAAAAGCATAAGATTGGTGGTGGTGTCCTCTAGAAAACAGAACCAGACAGTATAAAGCCAAGTTCTCAGGTTAATACATTTTATATTATGGGATGCCAAAAGTATTTCCCAAACTCTTCTTTGACCTGCATAACTGGAGATGGCTTACCTCCCTTTAACTTCAACTTTGTTTTACAAAGCTTTGAAAAGTAAAACAGATAAATTCATTTTTGGATATAATAAAAAATTAATCTGAATAGCAAAATAAGTAACAGCTTTTAAAGGTAGAATGTCCACTTTAAAGATGAAAACTAAATGTTAGGAAACTTCTCAAATAATAATGCTTTGTATTAAATTCTCCAGTAGTAGTTGAAATAAACATCTACCCTAACGTCTATGATAGAATGATCTATTTATCCACTTAATTTGCTTTCCTGATTGCTTCACTTAATCTGCAGTGATTTAGTTTACCTTATGGGGAACCCCAGCACCCTCAAACATTTCGAGAAGTTACTTAAAGTGGGATGCCCAAAAATAGGGCTCCTGGGGCAAGTATTGCTGTCACTGTTGGGCTGTATTTCAATACTGTTATTTCAATTCAGTCTTTCATGAGGATGTCAGGATGGACTGGTTTAGTTGGTTTTGGATAAACAGACCAGCATGCCTACCTGGAAAAAAGGTGACCAACTCTAGGATCAAAAAACAAAACAGAACACTCACAACTATGAATCTTCACAAATCCTCTCTCCTAACAGTCACACCAGGTAAGAGTGGGAGCAGGGAAGGTACACAGGAACACAGCCCAAAGGATTCTTGCAAAATGCTTCTTGAGCCTCATCAGACAACCCTCCTGCAGTGCCACACTGGAGAGTTTGAGCCTATTTCCCAGGCATGCCCATCTCAGTGTTTCCACATCCCGAATTTTCTAAGCATAAAGATTAGTAGGGAAGCAGGACTGTGGTTTTATAGAATCTGGTCAGATTATGGGTCCCTCTGGCCACTGCAGTACATACACGTCTTGCTCTCAATTCATGGATTCAATTCCTCTCCCAACCAGTTCAAATCCATCCACTCCCTCTGCTTGCAACTGTGACCTGGCAATTCAGGGGTCAACGTCCCAGTTTTGAAAACTCTTGAAAAGTTGCAGATGTTTAGAGGAGTTGTTTCATCTTAGTGCCCCATTAGCCTGTCTTTCCTCATAAATTTACTGATCTATCCTCTCGATTCAATAAGCACCAAACTATGAAGGTCGTTTCCCCTCTGTTCTCCCACTCCTCAGTTCTGTGAACTGACTTTTGTCTATAACCACATTGATCTCTTCACTACTCCAAAACTTCACTCTTTTGGAGTGATGTGCTCTGTCAAATTAAAATAAAATACACGATCTGTTTACAAGGGAATGTACAGAACAAAAGGGGTCCAGGTACAAAACACACAGCGACATTATGGCCATACAAAATGTATAGAAGTACCCAACATTAACAATTTCTGTAAGTTGTACATTTTGCTATTTCTTTAGCATTTCCCCACATTGTTTTCTTCTGTGGATCCTGTGGAGTTAAGACTGAGCTCCTTCTGCAGTGTTTCTGAAATGTATCACATGATTGGAACATACTGAGGGAATTCATTTTCTGTCCAAAGCATGAGTGCTACACATGAACATTTTTCTCACATATAATGTTAATAAAGTTTATTTACAGTGTAAGCCTTCTTATGCTAAGGGCTGAGATATGATTAGAGGCTTTGCCATACTTATCACATTTAACAGGTTCCTCTCTAGAATAAATTCTGACGTACATATGAATTGTCCCATGTATCAAACATGTCACTCTCTCCACACACATTTAATAGTTCCACCTTTATGATTTAATATTAAGTGCCTTAAATACCAAAGGTCTCACATATCTATATTTTCAAGTTTAGCCTTGCCTGCCAGGCTGGAGTACAAATACCCACAACCTGAACAATTTTACTTCTCTTCCTGGCAAGGTTAAGGTGTTATTTTTAAAAACTTCAAAAAAGCTCCATTAGGTCAACTGGCATGCTAATGGTCAGCTATAGGGTACTTCAACTGTTAACAGACGTCAGCCAGTCAAGAACTTTTGAATGTCTATCCTGAGCACTAATTGGATGTTGCCAGAGTTTTTGACCATGGCCCAATGACACTCTGCACTGAGCATCTGATAAATGAATGCAAAGCAATGATTTTAATAACCAGTTGTAGCCTGCTCTTGGGAAATACATCTTCAAATTGCTGCCTCCAAGAGTGCATCTGCCAAAGATCTGAAGCAACCCCAGCAGCTATCCAACAAAGTCAGCAGAACATCCGGAAAAAATGTGCCAAATGAAGGGGTGCAGGTCATATTTAAACTTCACTTAAAAACAAAACCCCAAAATGATGGCTGAATTTTGCCAGCAAGAGGGGAAGTGGGGGAGAAGCCAATATGAAACTGACCAAAGTCCTTTCCCTGTTAAGAACAAAAGTCCTCTCAAAAGCACCAGCAATTTTCTAGGCAACCATCACTGTGGCTTGTTCTTTTGAGAAAAATTCTTAAAGCATTTCTATTTTCACTTCACTACAGAAAATGAATTAGATATACTCTTCTGGATTATCTTGTTTTTTAGTTGGATGGATAGAAATATTCTGGTAATTCACTGACTTATTTTATATGGTCTCCCCAGACAACACTGAAGAAACTGCTTAGCTATAGAGAAGCTGTGATTAGTCCAAGTAATAAAGCCAAAGAGAGACCAAAGAATGACTGCTGTGCAGAATTCTAGTTTGGTCTAGAGCTGAGCTCACACATGCCTCCACCTCACTGGCACCATCATGCTGTCTCAGGGACTTTTGCTGCTGGTCAGCAAATGACTGAAAAATGCTAGTTTTAGTTGTTTCTCAAGGGAACATCTCAAACTGAAGTGGGGTTTTCCTGTTACAGGGTGTTCATGCTGATAGTCTTCAGGTTTGTTTTTAGCCTGTTTCTAGCTTTCTGCAGGGCTATCCACAGCCATCTGAGTGCTCTCATCTCATGAACAGAGCCACCTCTAACCAAACCCTTGATACCTTCACAGTCCATGATATTTGGGTTCCCTGTGTATGGGAAACAGTCTCCATCAGCAGCTTCATCGAACTGCACAGATGAAGATCATAGTTCCATAACCTCACTTCAATCTTTAGTGATGAGTAACAGAAAAGACACTGTGTACTATGACTACGATATAATCAACCATCTTAGAATACTGGCGAACTGCTCAGAGCAATAAACTACCTTTCATAATTGCCAGCTAATGATAGTAAGTTCTTTTGCAAAGTTTCTGGAAAAGTGTGGGAAAAAATGCTCCCTATAACTTTTTCTGAAAAGCAACAAACCTCATCTTCTGAACTATATCTTGTTACAAATGATTCAGAAAGTGCCCAAATCATTAATGTTCAGCAGCTGACTGAAGAGAATTCTGGCTAAGATCTTTGCATGTAAAGATGTCAAAAAATGACCTTAGTCAGTGTTCACATTTTCCTTCCTCAAGATGACAATGTAGTCATTTCTGACATTCTGTAGTATTTATTCACTGATCCATGTTTAGAAAGTCTATGCAGGCAGTTAATCAGTGCCTTCCTTTATGTTTAGGACAAAAATAGCATTGACCTTAGAGGTTTTAGCATGCCTGGTGGCTCTGAAGGTCCTCTGTAAAAGCTGGGCCAGGCTACCATATTTCAGGTACTCATGATTCACAGGCCTTTATCATATATGAGTAAGTCCTGTTAGAAGTCAGATATAAGATAGAAGGAGTGCCTCTTTATGCATTTAGCACTAGGTACAGTGCTGTGCTGTCAGGAACATCACTATATCCTTTGACAACCGAAGCATTTCTTTTGGGGGATGAATAAAAACTTCCATATATGAAACAATGAAGAATTAAAAGACAGTATGCAATCAAGTGCTAACTTGTGGAGAAATGCATTCAGGAGTGCTAGAGTGCTTTAGGGACTTCAGGAAGGGAGAGAAGTGTTTTGAATTGTTGCTATTTCAGGAGAATTGATCTCAGTGATGAGGATAGAACCATCTACATTTGTTGCAGTCCTTTGGAACTGTAGACTGGTGCACATACCCCCTCTTTCAGGAAGAGATAGAAATCTTTGGTTTGATACTGATCAGCACAGTCCTAGATTTCTATAGCTTTGGTAGGCTACCAGTGATCAGATATATAACTTATGGGATATATAATTCGCTTGAGCAGCATGTCCCAATGTAGTTTCTGCTTTAACTGTCCCTCTTTTCTGAGAAATAAACTAGACATTGGTCAGGTAGGGCTTGTTTGCAGCACGTAGCTTCTTAACATCAGAAACATGTTCACAAAGCCAATCTTGTTCTTTCAATTATATGCTGTGGTTGCTGCGAGTCAAAGAGCTCCTAAAGGTATCCTCATTACTGAAAAGCTTGACGTTTTCCTGTGTGTGTGCTTTTATCTTATGTGGAAATATTTTATGGATTACCCATCTGACCAACTTTCCCTGCAGGGGCTATGTGGAAGAATTACATGCCCACAGGCAACACAAAGGCAGAACACTGCTGATGTAACTCTAAGGATCCTTAGTCATGATTTTTTAAAAATCTGTTGAGGCTGTTTTTTTCCCCTCTGTGGGCACGTATCTCTGAAATAATCTTAGAAACAAAAGGGGGAAATGGCTTGATGACAAACTCTTGCTTTACACACAACTTTTGAGAAATGCTCCAAATGCATCCAGGGAGGCTGGGCTGTACTCCAAGGCTCGTTCTCTGGCATGGATTCTGTGATGAAGAGTGAGGGTTGAGCTCCGAGTGAAGGCCTTGCCACACTTAGTGCACTTATAGGGCTTTTCTCGGGTGTGGATTCTCCGATGCAAAATAAGGTATGAGTTTCGGTTGAAAGCTTTCCCACACTCACTACATTCGTAGGGTTTCTCCCCTGTGTGGATCCTCTGGTGCTTGGTGAGGTCTGAACTCTGGCTGAAGGCCTTCCCACACTCATTACATTCATAGGGCTTCTCTCCAGAGTGGATGCGCTGGTGCAGGATAAGATTCGAGCTGTGACTGAAGGCCTTGCCGCACTCGTTACATTCATGAGGCTTCTCTCCTGTGTGGATTCGCTGATGCAGGACAAGGTTCGAGTTGAGGCTGAAGGCTTTCCCACACTCACTACATTCATAGGGCTTCTCTCCAGTGTGGATGATTTTATGGCGGATAAGGCTTGAACTTCTTGTGAAGCATTTACCACATTCATCACATCTGTGAGACTTCGCTCCTGTTGGAACCTCTTCAGGGGTGTTAAAGTTTGAACTCAGACTGAAGCTTCTTCCCAACCCTTTTCCCTTCTCCCTCGGACCTCTCTCCCCCGTGGTAGGTTTTCTTTCCCGGGCTGTAGCTGGACCTGGCTCTCTCTTCTCTTTTCCAGGTTTCTCCTCAGTGTTTCTCTGCTGCCTTTCTACTACTCTGCTCTGCTGTTCTCGTTTCTCTCCAAACTCTTTCTGAAATCTTCCTGCTTTCTCCCCATGTGATGCTGAGTCTTCTGTGACTTCAGCCTTTGAGGTTGACTCCTCCTTCTCATTCCTGGTTTCACAACCTGATACAATAAATAGAAAATACAAATAGCACCTTTTCCTTTTGAATACATAGGCTAATCAAGTGACATTACTTTTCAGGAAGCTTCTATATGCCTGTAAATGACTGCATACTATTAAATCAAAGATAAAAAGAAAAAAGGGAAAAACTGGGACAATGAGGAGTAGAGCTGGAAAATGAGAGGGCAGGCAAAGATGGAAAGAAGAGGAAATAACAAGAGGAAACAACAGAGAGAATGTGAAATAAACAGGCACAGTGGGAACGGACAGAGGGAAGAGAACCAGTTAAGGATGAGGTAAAGAATTAAAGGACTCTGGAGGTCATGATTCCACTATTTGATTACCTTAATTTGAAGGAATACATATATTTAAAAACTAATGGTCCATTTCCAGCAAATATTTGAAGTTTAAAAAAAGAGAATACACAGGTCTTTCTAGAAAATATTAGCAGAAAGGAACATAGTGAAAGAAACAAAAGCAAATAACTCCTCCAGTTCTGTTGGCATTTTCTCAACAAGGTGGTGGTTCTATTAGCACAGTAACTCAGAAGCTGGCAGGTCACAGGGCTCTTCAGACAGAGTGAACAGTCTCCCTACACCAGGGGACAACACAGAGCTGGCTGTGCTCGAGTGGCAGAGCTGGGGTGAAGAGTAGTGGGGGCATTTGGTAGTAACAGAATTAAAAAAAACCTTCAACTGACAACTGAGAATAGTTGAAAAGAAACTGAAAACAATTCTGAAGATGATACAATGAAATTCTTCAAATGTAGAGCTAATCCCTTTATTTTAACAATTAAGTGTAAAAAACAATGAAGGTTAATTTTTATTGTACAGTTATATACTCTCTGTGTCATGTTGCTTTTAGGAGAAAACTGAAAATTGTTTAAAAACACACACACAATTTTATGCTTACACTTGCCTGGGAAAACCCCCAAATACCTCTATTCTTTATTTGGCTTTAAGGGTCGGTGTGATCAACACAGGTCCCTGAATGCAATGATGGGGGAGCTAAATAATATTCAGCCTCTGACTTTAGTGATGAAATCACCATAAATACAGAACTAGTTACAAGAAGAATTTGGTCCACCTTTTGGCTTCCAAACCAACATCATTCACTGTCTAGCCAGTTCACAGAATGTTCCTAAAATTTTTTTTTTCAAGTTATCACAGCAAGTAACAGCTCATAAAATAGATCAGTTCTTTGGCTTAATTTCCATCTAGAACAAAGAGCAAGTACCTAGAAAGTACAAAGCTCACATATACCTATGGTTCTAAATAAAATCTGAGTTTCTTTAGTAGTGCTCTTTTTCTGCATTCACCCTTTGCTCAAAATTCCTGTCCTCCCAAGATAAAGTCTTGCTGTGAACATCCTGACCACAGTACATATCTGAGGGCTACTTGGTGGCACTGTCTCCCAGGTGTTAAAATCTAGCAGAGACCAATATGAATGGTTGCCAGCTGGATCACCTTGTCTTATCTGGCTGATGCCTGAGGAACTTCTTCATTCACTACACACTAGGACTCAGAGCTCTTAGTAGAAGACCACCATGTATTTTGAAAACTGGGAACTTGATCCCGAGGGAGGTTCAGGTACAAATTCATGGGATAATGTAAAGTTGTCGTTGTCTCTGAGCAACACTCTCACAGAATGGAAGAAGATAGAAGCCCACAGAAGGGTGTCTGCTAGGTTCAGGGACAGGGTGCCAGGACAATGAGCTAAGATTAGACTGATAATCAGTTACTTGGCCATCTCTACTAGGAGTAAGATATTCTGAAGTATGGCCCCCAGGAAATGGAAAAGAATTCTTTCAAGTAAATGAGTGGCTGAAGAGGTCAGGTTCAGAGCACAAGAGTTAATTTCTGATTTCAAAGAGCAAAAAATACCTAGAGGCAAAAAACCCACTGGGAATCAAGGAACCACAGTACTATGCTTTTGGAGTTCAATGAGCACAAAGGGTTCTTCCTCCATGTTCTGAAGAAAGATGGTCAGTAGCCTTAAAATCCTTATCAACACTCAACTGAATATATCAGAGAGTTCCCACAACTAACAGAGAAGCAAAACAATCTTATCAGATAAGAATCCTGCATCATTCTTACCCTGGGAAAACACGTTCCCATAATTCTCCTGCCTGCTGTCCCTATTGAGATTCCTCCGAGCCAGGTTCTGACATCCCCATTCCTCCAGGATGAGGGACACGGCCATGTCCTCGATCTTCACCATTGCCTGAAATAATAGGAGATTCCCCACACTCAGTTCCCCCAAAACTCAGGGAGAGTCCCATTGCCCATACCTAGAGTCAGGGACAGAGTTGATTTCATCTCTACAGGATGCTGGTGAAGAAAATGGGACCATAGCCTTGTGGACTAGAGGGGGTTTGTGGCAGCAAGACACTAATGAAGAGGGATAGTGGGGCTTCTCTGTGGTAGGGCAACAAGAGCGACTGCCTGGTGGAGACTACAAGAGGAGTTCCAGGAGGAGGAAGCAGATATGGGGACTCAGGAGGGCAGAGGGGCCCACAGCTCACCTGGGAATCTGCCGTCAATAGTGCAGATGCCATCGCCTGGTCTCTGGGACTCCCCTCATGATGAGGGGCAGGAACGTGAGTGGCAGGGAGAGCTGAGGGAGGAGAAAGGAGCTGTGAGTAAATCAGCTCTGCTCTGAGCCTCCCTTGATGGCTGAGGCGCTCTCACATCTGCACTAGCATGTTCACTGTTCCATGTGTAACTACCGAGTAGAGAGCTCCAGAGAACATAAATGACAGAAAGCAGGACCTGAGTTTTCCTGAGACCTCTACTCTTAAGAGTCACAAGGAGTCATAAGAAATGTCCTTAAAATCATCTGGTCCAACCCTTTCACTTTAAAAAGGGGGAAAGGGTGAATTGACTTTTCCAATGTCACTCAGGAATGGGAGAACAAGGTCTAGAACCCAAGGAGGATCCTAGTCTCAGCTACAGAATGTGTAACATTCAAATTATGTTTCAAATCTGACTTACACTTTCCTCTAGCTCAAGGAACAGCACCAGGATATCAGAATACCATTTGTGCTTACATTTGTGAAAAATGCAACATAGCTTTAAAATCTTTCATAGTAATATCTATAAAAGTAGGGTAGGATAGGAGTCTTCTTACCTCTAAATAAGTTTTTGTCTCTTTACTTTTCTCTCAAACTTGGCTATAATCAAGTTTTTTAAATAAAATATATACATGGTTCAAATGTTGATGAGATATTTATGAATGTACAGAGGTATGGGATAACACACATACTAAAAGACATCCATAATACATCATATGATCATGTCAGCTGCAATGTATAAGAATCAGAAAAAAATTTAAGTGATAAAATTAACATTAAGCTCCCTCCTTCCTCCTCTTGCCAAGTATTACTGAAAATGTTACTGGTAGACAGAAGATGATACTAAGCTACAAAGGTATTAATTAGAGAAATGACTTTGAAATCGAATTACTAAACCTTGTAATTATTTCCAATGTAAAATAATAAGAAGAGCTAAAGCAAAGTATACAAAAACATCAAGAATCTAGCACTGAAACCTTCTGAGAATAAAGAAACACTGGAAGATGAACAGACAAAGGGGAAATTAAGAATAAATGTATGTCTCAAGACTTTCAAGAATAATTTACTAAGTAACAAGTCTATGCACTGGCTCTCTAAAACTGCTTCTCTGGCAACCTGAAGTGCTACTCTGGTACTCAGACCACAAATATCCTCTCCAGTTTCCTAACATCACCCTCTGTGACTTCTGCTTGTGGAGTGTGAAGACACTCCATGAGACCTGGAAGTGATGGAGTTCAACGTCAGAGCATGCATCTGTGTGATTTCTCCAGCATGTGTCCACTGACTGTCCAGGATGCATGGGAGAGAGAACACTCCCTTAAGCTCCATGATCTAATGTTTTCCACCCTAGATGTCATCACGAACACACACACTGGCTAAGCAACGTGTCTTGATCCAATTTCTTGAACGACTGTACTTTTAGCATTTCCCTGATTTTACTGACATTGTACACACCTACTTGACTTTTAAATTTGGATAAAGACATTTCCCTCGAAGGAAAAAAACCAAATGAAACATTTTTTAAAATAAGATCCTCAACTGATATTTTTTCTCATTTCCACAACTAAAAATTTTTTTTCCTGTTTGAATTTTCAAAAATAACAAAAGAGTCATAACAGATGGTGTCTTTCTATATTTCAAATAAAATGAATCTTTAAAAAGATTATGTTCCTTTTAAAGATACATTAAGGCACAAGTGTTTCAAAATCCAGGCTGGAAATGAATCATCTGTTCCCAACATTTGACTGGAAATCTGCTTGAAAAAATAGAAATCTGCCAGACATCTGGAAAGCTAACAATTCAATAAATAATGTTATGTCTGTCCAGTTCATTATGCACAGTTCACTTACCTCTTTGGTAACATCATTTACCTCCTGACATTGATCTGAGTTATATTTTCCTAATATTTAGTAACAATGACAATTATGCATGACAACAATAAAAAGGATGCTTCTTTACCCAGGCACTTGGCAACATAGGTTAGGGCAATCCCAAGCTGGAACATTTGCTTCTTTTCACTGCATGAAACCTGACTTCTTACCTCGGGACTGCAAGAGGCGGGGTTTCCGAGATGAATGCTTGAAATGGGACTGAGTAGCCTCTTGATGAAGGTCAAAGCTTGAGGACTCCTGAACGGGATCCAGAGGTACCATCCCTCTGGCAAGCATCTCTGGTCCATGAACTTGACCTGGGACCTGCAGATAATCAGGTTGGGCTTGTGGGTAAATCACTTTTTAAATGGGAATGAAAATATTAAAGCAAAGACCATAAATATGAGTGAATGCAAGGAGGAAGTCAATACACAATTTCGGGGGGTGCCGGGGACTGAACCTGGGACCCTGTGAATGCCAAGCACATGTGTATTCTGGGGGGTGTTGAACTATGCCCCGAGCCCCCAGAAAATCTTGTAAGAATGCAGGGGAGCAGGTAGAATAATCACCACAAAGACTCTTAACACAAGTATTAAATCAGTGACTTTCTCCTAGCTCCAAAGTCCACACTCTTCTCACACCAACCTTACCTGCTGTCCTGACAGATCAAGCTCCAAGTCTTCCAGAAGGGTCACAGCCTCCTCTCCACTATCAGGCCGGTACTCCTGCAGCCAGACTTGAAGCTCCTTAGGCAGAATAGAAAGGAATTGCTCTAGCACCAGCAGCTCTAGGATCTGTTCCTTGGTGTTTATTTCTGGTCGCAGCCACTGATGACAAAGTTCTTTCAGTCGACTTAGAGCCTCTCGAGGTCCAAAAGTGTTCTGGTAACAAAAGCGCCTGAACCGCTGGCGGAATATCTCTGGATCAGGAGGTGGTGTCTCCTGCAGGCTGGAATCCTGCCCCCACATGTGGTCTTCTTCATCTTCCTCTTCTACCTTGACTATAACGATCCCATCCTTCTCCTGTGCAGCCTGTGGGGAGAGACCCGTCGCTTCCCTTGATTCAGCAGTCATCATTCAGGTTCAGGGAACTGGTGTGATGCAAATGGGGTCTGTGTGGCCTTTCTGTCCTAGAAGATGCTTTATATTTGTTTCTGTACTGTTGCTGAAATATTGAAAAAAGTTATTAGTACCTTTATCAAAAATGACCTGCACTAAACATCACACCAGGTTACACATCAAGAAGGCACTTAAGATGCCTAAGGCGTTGCACAGTGGCACAAACCTGTAATCCCAGCAATTTGGGAGACTGAGGCAGGAGGATTCTGAGTTCAGGGCCAGCCTCAACAAATTAAAGAGATCCTGTTTCAAAATAAAAAATAATTAGGGCTACGGATGTAACTCAGTGGTAAAAAGCATCCCTGGGTCTAATCCCTAGTAAAAAACAAACAAACAAACAACCCAAAAAAACCCAACCAACAACCTAACCAACAACCTCACAGAGCCACACTGTCTCCATTGTCACTCCATATATAAAGTTTTGCAAAGAGAAAACTCAACAGGCAACCTCCCTCCAGGTGGCCAGCAGGTTATGAAATGCTGCACTTACGGTGCTTAGCCTGGAGAGGGCTGTTAGCAGAGTGCCGAGCACCAGGGTAAGCACAACACAAGCACAATCTTCTTTTGTCCCTGAAATAACCCCAGCAGGGAGGCAGAACTATCAGTACCATTTGACAGATGACATAACTGAGTCTTAGTTTAATTAATTTGTTTAGTAGCAGGTGAATACCCAGTGTAGTCAATAATAAGTAAAAATTGAAGCCCCAGACTTGCTAATGTATCATTTAGTGATTTTTATTACTTTTATGTGAAATGATTATCCCTTTTTTCAGTTGTAGATAGACACAATACTTTTATTTTAGTTATTTATTTTTTTAATGTAGTGCTGAGGATCAAACCCAGGGTCTCACATGTGAGAGGCAAGGACTCCACCACTGAGCTACAATTCCAGCCCCTATCCTATCTATCTTTAACCTCACCTTTATAAAAAAGACACCAGTAACCTTAAAGATTCTTGCAGACTACAATTAGAGGAAATACTCATGATGCAAACACAAAAGAAAATGGCAGTTGAAGCTTGTATGGAGAGTGAAGTGTTAGCCAGATTAGGAGGTAAAAACTAAAATCAATCTAAACAAAAAGTCAGCGAGTGAGAAAGCAGCTGGCTTAAAAAAAGTGCAGCAAGAACAATTAAGGGAACAGACTACAAGGTTCCCATTATTATGTAATTCTAACTGCAAAAAATGATATCAAGTATCCTGAAAAAACCTTTGTATGTACATTCTTTAAAAACTTGGAACTATTTTCTAACCTGTTTAAAATCTTAGACTTAAGCCTATAAAAAATAAATAAGCCTAACCCTCTGCTTAATTTGCAAAGTGGTGAGTAAAGGTCATAGAAAATGAAAATGCACTCTCTGAATTTCAACAATATACAATATTTAGTATGGATGGTGGTTCATGTTACTGAGATGAACGGCCAATGACTTCTTCCATCTCTATGCACCTTTGTGAATAATCTTTTTCACCTCCACAACCATCAAGACTAAGCACCAAATTGAAGTTTTAGTAACACACCATCCAACTGCTGTATCCCAGTAAATTAAAGTATTAAAATAGCAAAGTATCAAACCCAGGTTTTTTAGCATGCTAGGGCAGCACTCTGCCACTGAGCTACAATCCCGGCCTTTAGAAAGGCATGGCTTGCCCTAAAACATAATTAAGAAATTTGGTGGAAAGGGGATTATATACAATTAAGAACACAAAAATTGTTTTAGGGTAATTTAATAGCACAATTTCATAAATTTTGTTTCCTTCACAAAACATTGGTAGAACAGTACATGTATGTAATTTTTATAGTTTCTACTGATAGGAATGTACAGTGGTCCCCCTTATCTGCTGTTTTGCTTTCTGTGGTTTCAGTTACCCAAAGTCAACTGTGATCTGAAAACTTAGATGGAAAATTAACAGAAATAAACAATTCGTTAAGTTTAAAACAACCTTTATTGCAACATATCAACATTTTTTTGTTATTAATCTTACTGCACCCAACATAAATTAAACCATACCATATAAACAACAATGTATATAGGATTCAGTCCCATCCGTGGTTTGAGGCATCTTTTGAACGTCTTCTCTAAGAATAAGGGGGGACTGGTGTACAACAAGCAAAGTTTGGAGATGACTGTTTTAATCACAAAGATTATTATTTTAATCTGAGATTTATCAAAGGACTAGTTTTTTTTTAACCTCATCTTTATGATTTTTAAATCTTATTACAAACCACCTTCTAGCCCTTCCCACTGATTTCTTCAGACCTGTTATGCACCCCACCCTCCCAGCTAGGATATATAATTGTTTTTCCAATTTCAGATCAGCTTTCCCTTTAAAGGCCTTACAGATATAATTATTCTATTTCCTAAATAATCTGCAAGGTGTCCTGTAAATCTGAAGAGAAAAAAAAGAAACATGATTCTGATTTTCATGCAAATAATGAAAAAGCAGAATGTTCCCAGTTTCAACACAAGTGCTAGGAGAGTGCTGAGAACTGACAGGTGTATAAGAAAGGAGCTGCCACGAGCAGGTCCCCTAGAGCACAGAGAATAGACAGGACACTTCTGTAAAAAGCAGGGACTGGAGTTGCCCAAGATCATTCCTTTGGCTGGCTTTCTCCCAGCTGGAGGCAAAATGTTTCCCAGAAGCCTTAGTTTCTTCTTCAATTCATTCTGGAAAAGCAGACTCTCTTGCTGTACCTCCCCAAATTACTTTCTACCACCCTAATTCAGGATCCCTACCTCATCTAGATTAGGACCTAGGCTCCACATAGCTTCTCTATTTCCAATTCACACATACCAAGATCTATGCAGTACTGCTACCAATTCAGTGTTCAAGAGCTTCCACTTTCACAACACACTCCACTCTTGTCTTCCAAGTTTACTCCCCTTGTGTTTCAGCTTCTGTCGGCCATCCATGCTCCCCAAGCCTGGGCCATGATGTTTCACCTTCACTCCTCTGCTGTAAACAATCTCTTGCTGTACCAACTCTACTGGCTGAATTTTTACTGTTCAAGATGCACAAATCTGTCCTGATATCCCAAATTATATAAGGTATCTTCCTCCTTTGAACATCCTTCTTACTGTTTCTATTTCATAGCAATTATATTCTCATTATTTGAGTGGCAGTTTCTGCCTGTCATCTCTCAACTAAGCCCCCAAGATATGTTTTTATTTATTTCCTAGAGAACCTGGTGATTTAAATCTGCACAGTTGTTATAGAATTAAACTGTATAGATGGACAAGAACTATCCAAACTATTCCAGTTCCCCCCTACTCTCTTACTGCCTACAGTGTGGCAGTGAGTGATATTAACAGTAATTAATAGGTATTAGAGATATTTGGCTCAGTATCACCTTTGATTCCTTCCCTCCTTCCAGGCATCCAGTCTCCTAGCACCAGGGAGAAGTCTGTTTTACTTACTGTTTGATCTAGTCTCAAGTCCAGCCTCTTCTTGGGTTCCCTGTCTTCATTTGCTCTCTACCCTCCCACAATTCATTGGCTACGTCACTCTCAGATTATTCTTCCTAACGCTACAGCCTTGCAGTAAGTGTGCTCCAGTAGCTGTTTCCAATTTCCCCTCATTCTCCCCACTCCAAGAACCCATCCTGTCCAGCAAAGTGAGTCTAATCAGCAGGTTGTGCTGATGCCCTGTGTTCTGGCAGTCACTGTTTCCTCAAATCATACTCAAAGGCTGGAATTTCCTTCCAGTCCTCTCTGCCTTTTAAAATTCTATTTGTCCTTCAAAGCCAAGCTAAAATACCACTTTCCCCTCCTCACTGTTTAAGAACCTTCTAGTAGCTATGAGAGTAAAAGCCAGCATTACTGAGTGCTTTCCAGATACAAGGTATTACATTAAGCACTTCACAACTTCAATTGTTGTATTAAGCTCTGGCCACAATCATCACCTCACTTGATGATACGACTGAGGTTTACTGACATTAAATAACTCACCTGGGGTTGCACAGCAAGTAAACGGGCAGAGACACAGTCTGAAATCAAGTCTGACTCCTCAGTGCAAGTTATCAAACCATTTTTACATGTGGGGTAAGGAAGGGCTTCTGGGTACACAGATTCTTTCTAAAATGAAGGCCTATGAAGGGGAGTATGATGAATGACTACTCAGGAATGGGCCTCATCTACCATCCACTATTTTCACCTGGATCACTGTGTGACTGAGGCCCTAAGAGGCGACAAAGCTGGAGATGCAAGTGGAGATAACCGGGACTAGTGTGGTAGCTTGACCAGCTATCAGAAAGGTCTACTGTGAAAGTTTTATCCTATTTCAATAGTTATGGGGCAGGACACTGCAGGTCACTGGCAATCAATAGGAAGAGACTCTGAGGAGACACGAGACCCAAGGGACAGAGACAAGGACAATGGGCACAATCCCATTCCCTCTGTTCCCAACTGACACAGGGAATATTCCTACACTCAATATTTCTCTGCTCCTACTCTGGGCCAGAGAAGAGCTCCAACAGCTGTGGAAAGGGTGGGTTTTTCTCAAGGGTCGCCCAGATAACCTGAGCACACACTCTTTTCTTTATCCTCTAAAGGTTGTAAGTCTTCACCAAACATTTGCTGTGTAATTTCTTAAACTGCTTCTTTCTCTGAAATCGGATTTTTCTTGCCTTGCCCCTCAACTAGACTACTGTTAAGAGTATGTTTATGTCCTACGTAGACCACTTAGCAAGAGTCCTTGTAAAGCATTAGTGTTTTGTTTTTTAAATACTAGAATTTACAATATTACTATTTTTTGGTTGTTTTGCATTCAATCTTGCCCTCAAATTTTTTTTATAGGGTACCTAGAAGAGTTTGTTAGTTTTTCCCCACTTACTAGTTGATCTTAGGCATGTTAACCTTGTTATGCATGTTTCTTCATCTGTACAATGAGACAAATGGCATTTGTCCCATAGAGCTGAGAGGATTGAGTGAGTTAACATACATAGAGCACTTAAAACAGTGTCTGGTATCTAGTAGGCCTTGGAGAAGTTTTAATAATAATAAAAAAAACCCTGATATAACGGTATACTCCAATTTTCAGCCTGTTTAAAAGATTAGCAATGGGAGAAATCTTAAAGCAGTCCAAGAAAAGTGAATGTGGTCACCCACACATCAGTTACACATCCTTAGATGCGTTATTTAATTTGTCTGGCATTCAGGGTTCTTATCAGTCAAATGGTGGGAGGGGTAGGAGTAGAAAACTACGTGGAATCCCTCTGAGATGAAAAATATTCTGACACACTGTTCACTTGAGATTACTTCCAGCAACCACTTTTTACCAAGGATAAAAATAAACAATTTTCTAACAAAAAGGTCTTGGGTTACAAGCTCAGTTTATTTCAAAGCCTATTTTCTCTACCACCCGGTATCTTTTAAAGGGCATAGTCTTCAAAGTTTCAATAAACTGCTCCTCTATCCCACTTTTTAAGAGATATCAAATGCTTTAAAAAAATGAGAAAAACTACCCTTAAAAGAAAACAAGGTATCCAAAGAGTTGATTCTACCACAGAATGAAAATGTAACATTTAGCATATTGATCTACTTGTAGTTAGATGTAACATAAAATACTTGAAAATTTTTAAATGCTTTGGTCAAGCAGAGAATCAGCAAGAGACGACAGTATTAAGTAGCTGGCTTCCCTGTTTGCATTTTGAGATTGGTGGAAAAGTACCTGAAATAATGAACAAGAATTTGGAGTAGTGATGCAGAAAGGATATAAACCTGGGAAAAATATTCTGGGGCAAATCTTCATTGTGGTTCCCTACCTAATAAAGGTATTTCTCTACATTTGGCCAGCATATATATTAACAGTGTTTTTGCTGAGGTGGTTACAATGAATTCTCCACAATTCAACAAGTATTTATTGACCTCCTCCAATCCGCCTAGCACTGGCCGGTACAATAAATGCTTTCTTTGGTTTCAGTCCATGTAACAGCCACTCTCTATAATGAAAGTGTCTTTTTGTGTACTCAAGGCACTGCAGGAAAGGGAGGGGAAGGAGAGGGGAGTGTCAGGCTAAACCGTAGCTAAATTTTTTCAATTCCGTTGACCAAATCAAATCATTTCCAAGTTAGAAGGACCTTTTGAGGAAATCTAATTTTATGGATGACAAAATTAAGACCTGATGTTTTGTCTTATTCAAGGTCATTCAGCTGATCAGTCTCCTAATGGCTCAGTGTGATTTCCACAGATTCTCTTCACTCCTCGCCCACTCCAAGTCAAGCAGGATGAACTGAAAAATCCAGCTAAACTCCTGACGACTCATTTTTAAAAGAGTTTCATGCATTCCATAAAGCTAAAAGAGAGCCGGGTGTCTGTAATCGCTACTAGATCCTTATCTACCAGGTTTCAAATACTCTTTAATCACAACTCAGTGCTGGGGATGGGGAGGGAAAGGGGGATCGGGAAACAGGTGATCGGGAAACGTATGCGGCATCTCAAAACGTGTCCAGCTCTCGGCCTTCCGCATTTTTCACCTCAAGGTCCTCAAGAACCCAGGAGGGAGGGGGGAGCCAACCCCAAAACCCTTCACCGGAATCAAAGCAAATGGCGACGACGGGAGAGCCAAAAAATCAGACAAGGGTCAGTTCGCTAACGACCCCATCCTGAGAAACGTCAAGTGAGGATGACGACACTGCGGGCTAGGGGTCCTCGCAGGGCTTCTCCCCAGGTCTCCGAGCGACCCGGCCGCAGAACCCTTGCCCGCTCCTCGCCGGGAGCAGGGGGTGGGGCGGGGGCGTCTCCCCTGGAGACAGCGCTTCCTAAGGCCGGGCCTGGGGAGGAGGCAGGGGCAGGGACTCGCTTCGCGCTCCGCCGGGGCCGCCGGAGGGGATCCCTGGGCCGCAGCTGGAGCGCCCACCCCACGCACACACCCCTGCGGCCCGCCCGCCCTCCCCAGAGGCCGGCCCCAAGTCTCACCGTGTGCCCCGGGAGCGGCCTGGGGGCGCTGGGCGAGAAAGGGGAGCTGACTCTGGGGCTCAGGCCGGCCGAAAGGCACCGCACACCAACCTAGGCCCTCCCGACGCCTCCACACAGACACAATGAGTCACAAAGACCGGAAGTATGTCAGCACCTCGCCTTCCGGGACCGCGCTGCGCTTCCGGGTCCGCTCTAGGAGCGCGGGAGGACTTTGCATCTCGGTTCCTGGAGCTCTAGACCTGGCCCCTGCCCCTGAGTGGTCAAGCTGTTAAGAGTTGAGGGGGACTCTCTGGGCCTGTCTGCTTCCAGTTAATGATAGGACGGATGGGAGGGGCCTACAGGCTTTTCCTAAAACAAAGATTCTCCAGTTCAAACATATGAGAATTCAATTTCTCCTGTCTTTTCCATTTCTGGTAGTCTTTGTAGTAATTATAGTTATTACCAAGCAATAATACTACTTAGCAATTGTATGTGTGTGGCAGAGGAACCGAAGCAAGGGTGTAGACAGAGAAAGATCAAAGAGAAGCCAGGGGTGGCTGGTTTCTGGAAGCTGCCCTAGTTGCTTCTCTCAGGGTCCTGGAGAGGTGTGCCAATAGAGTGGGTGGTGCTTTCAAAAACTTGGCCTGTGGACAAAGGACATCTTTCCACAAACTAGCTAGTTATAAGGTTCTGTGCTTTGCTTATGTGGCATATGCCATTATAGCCGTATAAAAGGAGTGTTCAGAGTGATCACAGATACTTTTGCCTTCAAGGTGCTTTCCCAACCTACAACAATTAGCGCCCTCACCTTGGAGGGTGAATCAGGAATAAGACTCTGCCTTGTCTAAAGGTGACCACAGGCTTCAGTGGTTGTGACTCTCCTCTGTGTTCCAAGACAAGCTAGTGGGAGATACTGAACCGAGTTGCTTGGTTGCATGATTGCTACTGCTGGGAGAGATAACTTTATAAAAAATACTCCCAAACTAAAAATCAATTACAGAGTCATTAAAGGAAATTTGCAAAATGGATAAAAAGTATCACCTATAATTCCTCCACCCTAACTCAACCACAGTGGCTTTAATTTATCCTTTTCCTATGTGTTTTCAAATATAGATACATATTTATATTATTTTACACATTGTTCAAAACCCAGGAGGTTGACTGGGTTGAAGCTGCTTCTCCTGCTGTTTTTTCTGCTTCTTCTTTGTATCCCTTGGCTTGGAATAGCCCCTTTTTTAGTTTCCTGAAAGGTCCACTAACATTAGGTTATCATGCACAACAGATTTTATCGTTGGTTTCTAAATAAACAGGGAAGATTATAACAATACAGAACTGGAATCAACCTCAAGGTGAACATTCAACATCCTTAAATTTCTGAGCCATAAGGAATCTATCCCTGGTTAGCTCTCTAAAGCTCTCCCTCCCCTGCTTCTTTCAAGCCTTCTGCTTCCTCCAAATCCTTTCTCACATCTCCTTTCCTCTCAGATCCTAACAATGTCTTGGAGCTTTTATTCTACTGAGTGGTGAATACTGTTTGTCAATCTTCCCCACCCTCCTCCCTAGAAGCCAGGCTGTGTGGCTGGGATAAATTCACTGATTCCCTGAGGTGGAACTGTGGGGAGCTGCTTAATCTGTTCAACACGTGACCTGGTTGAGGGAGGCCTTTGCTCTTCAAACTAGTGTTGCCAAGCAGAGTATGATCTTGGAATTACCAATCATATTTTTCAAAGGAACAAAAAACAACTCAGATTTTTAGATAAAATTCCTCACATTTTAAATAGTACTCAGCGGGGTTGGAGGGTGTGGTTTAGTGGTAGAGTGCCTATCTAGCATGAGCAAGGACCTAGGCTGGATTCCCAGCACCACAGGCACACAAAAAAGAATAAATAAATAATGGTACTTAGCAAACCAGGGGCGTGCTTCATAGGGCACAGAAACACAGACACACACACACACACGCTCCCTCTGTATTTTTTTAGTGACCTACTGAAGTTGGGCAAGATGAAGTGATGGGAAGAGTAAACAGACTGAGACCAGGCTGAGGTTTCTTCACCCTGGACTTTTTATCTGTTTAGATTGCCCATCCCTAGACACTTCAGTGGCCTGCGCCTTTTCCTGCTCCAGGAAAAGGAGTCTTGTTGAGCACAGACAATATGGAAATGAGCAGCCCAACTTCTTCTCTTGTCTAAAGAGGTCCATGAGGAGGGGCCATCTCCTCTATTAAACAAAGTTCCTTTAGGGATTTCTATAAACAAAGAGCCACCTGCTCAAGAGGTGATGCTGACCTTCCCCTACCTTTCCTCTTGGAAAGGGAAGGAATTGTTCAGCTGAAATTCCTTCCTTTTCCAAGAATAGTCTTTTTTTCTTCAAGTTGCACGAGGAAATTCTCTGTGCATCCTGGAAGTGAGCTCAAGAGGTTCTCAGTGAAGGAAATTGGCCCTGAATGTTGACAGAAGCAGCCAGTTGTTCTCAATTCTTGGCCTCGTGATCTTAGACCAGAATCAAACTTCCCAACACTCTTTAGTGGCCCTCAGCACCTTGGGATTGATGATGACTCACATGGCATCTGTGAGTGTCCACTGGCCCTGCTTGCAGGGGGCCTGATTTTCCACAGGCAAGGTAGATAGCTGGAGCAGGAAAAAGCAAGCTGCAGAAGGTTCCAGCGACGGGTGATCTGGACAGAGAAGAAGTCCAGAGCGAAGAACCCTCAGACAGGTCTGAGTTGACACTACCTGATTGTGGAATCCTTCCCTGGCATTTCAGCTGCGGTGGGTTACTAAAACATGAACGGAACAATATTGCAGTCCCCTCTCTATCGCCCAGGACAAGATGAGCTAACGCCCGTGAAAGCTTCTGATAAGTGCTATTCAAATATTGATTTGCACTGTGGTAATGTGGCCTTGGCTGACAAGAGCCTTCCTGGAACACCTGTCAGGTGTGTGTGATGAGGGATTGGGGGGGGGGGTGGTACAGGTTACCTTTCTGTTATTCTTTCTCTTTCCCAAAGATAGGGAACACATTCTTCAGAAACTATAAGAATCAAAGAAAAATGGGAATTTCCAGCTTAGAAAAAAAATTAAATAAACTTCTCTATAAGGAAAGGAAATATTAAATTGGAAATACCAGTCTCAGCTTAACCCTCTTTATGCCATTGTTCCAGATGTGGGATAAAAAATAAAAACTTAAGTTGAACAACAAATATATCACTTGTGGTAACTTTGAAATAATTATTGTGTGTGTGTGTTTTGTTTTTATTTTGGGGTGCTGAGGATCCAGCCCAGGACCTCATGCCTGCCAGACAAGCAATCTACCACTGAGCTACATCCCCAGCCTTTAGAGGTCTATTCTTTTGAGAAAAGTAATAGGTGAATGATTAGAACATTTGAAAATGTTTTTAAATTTATTGCGAAAATGGCATAATAAACTGCTGTGAAAGTCACTTCTACTAAATGTTCAACTGAGCAAAATATTACATACATAGATGACATGTAATATAACAAATGCATTTATCAAAGTATTTTATAGAACTAGGCTATTTTGAGAAAATGTATTCTGTTTCAAATTATCAATGGGGCAAAATAGCTGTCCTATGTAAGGACACTGGCACAATGTATACTGCGTAGGGATGTACAGTGGAAGATGTCAAAATAAACCATATCATGGGAAACCGACAACATATTGTCAAAAATATGATGTAATCCTTTGGAGTGTTTGGCCCCTCTCCACCAGAAATAATTGAACTGGTCACTTCTTTGGGGCGCAGTGGAAAAGCATTTGCCTAGAATGTACAAGGCCCTGGATTTAATCCCCAGTATCACCACCGAAAAAAAAAAAAAAGTCACTTCTTTGTACATAAAGTGTACCCAACATCCGGCTTTTACATAGGTAAGGGGCACCAATTTAAGTAGATTAACCAACATGTCTGCCACACTGGATAAGTATCTAGAATCTTTTTTCAGAGATTGCCTGTTCTTCAGAATGACTTGAGAGATTTCAGTTGTAGCATGGTGGGTGTTAGTCAGCTTTTTCATTGCTGTGACCAAATGACCCAACAAGAATGAAACAGAGAGCCGGGCGCAGTGGCGCACGCCTGTAATCCAAGCGACTTGGGAGCCTGAGTCAAGAGGATCGTGAGTTCAAAGCCAGCCTCAGCAACTTAGCGAGGCCCTAAGCAACTCAGTGAGACCCTGTCTCTAAATAAAATGCAAAATAGGACTGGGGATGTGGCTCAGTGGCCGAGTGTCCCTGAGTTCAATCTCTAGTTCCAAAAAAAAAAAAAAAAAAAGAATGATACAGAGGAGGGCTGGGACTGGGGCTCAGTGGTAGAGCATTTTCCTAGCACGTGTGAGGCACTGGGTTCAATTCTTAGTGCCTCATATAAATAAATGAATTTTTAAAAAAGGCCCCTCAACAGCTAAAAAATATATTTTAAAAGAGAGAATGACCCAGAGGAGGAAACGTTTATTTGGGGTTTGTGGTTTCAGAGGTCTCAGTCCATAGATGGCCCATTCTGGGGCCAAGGTGAGGCAGAACATCTCTGCAGAAGAGTGGGAGGAGGGAAGCAGCTCAGGACATGGCAACAAGGAAGCACAGAGAGGGCTGTACTCATGAGGGACAAAATATATGCCCCAAAGGCACCTCCACAGAGACCTACCTCTCCCAGCCCTGCCCTACCCGTGTGCTGTTACCACCTAGTTATTCCATTCAAGTGGAGTCATTGGAGTCATTAACCGATTAAGTTGGTCTCATAATCCCATCCTTTCACCTTTAAACTTTCTTCCATTGTCTCACAATGCTTTTGGGGGACACCTCCTATCTAAATCATCACATTGTGATAATTGACAATTGATAATTATTGATTATGGTGATCAGTCTACTAACGTCGAAAGGTCTTAGAGTTAAATGACATAATGTGTATAAAGTGCCCAGCATTTTGACACTGGTGTGACCTATCATCTGATCATTTTAATTTTTATCATAATCTTAATTAGCAAATAAGGGAGCTTAGATCCATGGGGGGAAAGAGACAGTAATCTTGTGAAGTACCAAGTGAGACAGTTTCATAGTGGTACTGTGAGAAAAGCAGCACATGTTTGTGCATAACAAGATTTTGTTTTTGCTTTTTGTTTTGGTACTGGGGATTGAATCCAGGAGCACTTAGCCACTGAGCCACTTTCTCAGTCCTTTTTACTTTTTATTTTGAGGCAGAGTTTTGGTAAGTTGCCTACAGTCTTGCTAAGTTGCTGAGGCTGACCTCAAACTTGTGATCCTCCTGCCTCAGCCTCCTGGGTCGCTGGAATTAGAGGTCTGTGTCACCACCCTCAACAACAAATGTTTTTAAAGACATCTCTGACTGTCTCCTAAGGATAGATTCCAAGAAATGAGATTGCTGTCCCTCGAATAGTCCTAGGGAGTACAGGAAATACTCTTGGTAACCCTGAGCTTCTAGACCTGTTTGTAAACAAGCTCAACTACCAAGCTTGGACAGCATCTGCCCAAGAGTTTTGGAAGAACTCAAAGGTAAAAGTGTTGAAAGAATTATGAAACATAATGATTTATAAGTACAAAGAGATACTCTGCTTCAAGACTCTCCCAGGTTTCCCTGGACAAACAAAAGTCCCTGAAGAGCACACTAGAAACCACAAGTTCTCAACTTTTACTTTGTATTGTAAAAGCTGGTGGAGTCAATACTGAAGGGAAGAAGACTGTGTTGCCAATACACTAAGGATCCTGAAGGTGTGTTTTCTCTTGAATCTAGTGAGGTTTTTAATGCTTCTTGGGGTTCTCTCTGTGGGAGCTCATTGAGTCCTGGATTTATGGTAAAACCCAGAGAGAATCTGTATTTGATTCTGTTACATACTAGGAACTAAATTTAGCTGGAGAGCCTTTGGGCTACTCAGTCATGTGATTTTTTGTCTCAAATCTTTGTGAGGGTGGACTTCATGCTAGAAAGTTCCAGCCAGGCATCAGTGTAGAAAAGATGAGTATGGAATTACTGTAGGTGAGAGATGTAATTTTTTGACAGCAATATTAGTGAACAGGGCCTGGAGTTCTTCATGGGCTTTGGTTTGAAAGTGTCCCCCCCAAATTTGTAAGTTAATGATCATTGGAAAAGGGGTTTGGGGTAGGTAATTAGGATCAGAGGAGGTCATGAGGGTGGGGTCCCATGACAGCATTAGTGGCTTTATGAGGAAAGGAAGATCCGAGCTGACACACTTGTTCTGTTCGTGTGATGCTATCTGCCATGTGATCATGCAGCAAGAAGGCCCTTACCAGAAGCGGACACCATGCACTTAGGCTTCCCAGCTGTAGAACAAATAAACTTCTATTTCTTTTTTTTAATTATAGTCCATTTTTAAAATTTATTTATTTTCATTCATTGAACACAAATGGAGTACAGCTGTTGTTTCTCTGGTTGTACACGAAGTAGAGACACACCATTTGTGTAATCATGCATGCACATAGGGTACTGATGTTTGTCTCATTCTATTATTATTCTTACCTCCCACCCCGACCCCACCCCTCTTCCCTCTATGCTATCTATCCTTCCTCCATTCTTGCCTCCCTCCCACCCTGCATTATGCATCATCATTCACTTATCAGAGAGATCATTCGGCCTTTGGATTTTTGGGATTGGCTAATCTCACTTAGCATGACAGTCTCCAACATCATCCATTTACCTGCAAATGCCATAATTTTATTCTTCTTTATGGTTGAGTAATATTCCATTGTGTATATATATACCACAGTTTCTTTATCCATTCATCTATTGAAGGGCATCTAGGTTGGTTCCATAATCTAGCTATTGTGAATTGAGCAGCTATGAACATTGATGAGGCTGAATCACTGTAGTAATCTGATTTTAAGTCCTTTGGGTATAGGTCAAGGAGTGGGAACTTCTATTCTTTATAAATTAGCTGGTCTCAGGTGTTCTGTTATAGCAAAAGAAAGCAAATTAAGACTCTAAGCTTGCCAGGTACCATGGTGCGCACCTTTAATCCCATCACTTCAGGAGCCGAGGCAGGAGGATTGCAAGTTCTAGAGCAGTCCCAGCAACTTAGTGAGACCCTCAGAAACTTAGCAAAACTCTGACTTAACATGAAAAAGTTAAGTAAAATGGCAAGGGGTGTAGCTCAGTGGTAAAGCACCCCTGGATTCAGTCCTCAGTACTAAATTAAAAAAAGAGAGAGATTCTAAGTTTGAAGTTTCAGGAATATGATTCAATGAAAGTTAAAATAAAATTCTTTGAGTCCCTGGACTGCAGCACGGAGTCCAAGAGAGATGTGTGACTTCCTTTATAATAGTCACATCACCTGGGTGCAGGACTTCACTTTCTGGAGCCTGGAACAAATTGGAATGTAGCTGGGCAAGAGTTGTCAACGTGGGGGAAGGGCAAAGAAACCTCCCAGGCCTCAGTGAGAGGAGCAGGGTGTGATTAGGCTGAGGACCCTGGGAGGGTGCCCATGTTATTTGCTAGAACCACTGTAACAAAGTGCCACAAACTGTGGAGTCTTAAACAACAGAAATTTACTTTCTCATAATTCCAGAGGCCAGAAGTCCAAGATCAAGGTGGGTTGGGCCCAACTAAGGCTTCCCTGCTTGGCTTTTAATGGCCATCTGCAATCTGGGCCTTCACATGGTCTTTTCTCTGTGTGTGTTTGTGTCCTGATCTCCCCTTTTTGTGAGGATACCTTTTAGGAGGTACAGTTTGGCTCAGAACAGGGTCTGACTCTTGCCTCTACATGTGGAAAAGAAAATAGATGTCTTCTTTGTGACCGCAGCAGGCAGAGCAAAGACGTGTGTAGACCTCTGGCCTCTGGAATGTCAATGCTGGCTCCATGTAAAGAAAAGCTTTGTGAAATATAAGAAAAACATTGATGTGGCAGTGTCACCTGGTATATGTATACTATGGAATATTACTCAGCTTTGAAGAAGAATGAAATTCTGGTATTTGCTGGCAAATGGATGGAGGTAAAGAACATCATGCTAAGTGAAATAAACCAAACCCAAACAACCTAAGGCTGAATGTTTTCTCTGATATGCAGATGCTAATTCACAATGTGGGGGGATAGGGAAGAATAGAGTTACTTTATATTAGGTAGAGGGTGTGAAGAGAGGGGAAGGGGTATGGGGGAAGGAATGATAGTAGAGTGAAACAGACATTATTACCTCATGTACTTGTATGACTGAATGACTGATGTGATCCTGCAATCTGTATAATCAGAAAAACGAGAGATTACACTCCATTTATGTATGATCTATCAAAATGTTTAAATGCATTCTACTGTCATGTACAATTAATTAGAACAAATAAAACATTTTTAAAAAATAAGAAAAAGCTTTGCCTTTGGAAGGGATGGTTTCAAAGAGAGGGGTCCTCTCTTGCTGAGAATGTTGCATCAGAAAAAAAAGGGATACCAGATGATCCCTTACGGTGCACTTCTCAGGGCTGAGGCTGTAGCTCAGTGGAAGATGTACGTAGCAGTCTGAGGTTCTTTGATGCTGAACAGCACCTGGACAGGATGAGGAGTGTACTTCTAAATCTCTAACAAATTGCATAAAAAAATATAGCTGTTGCCAAGTGCTGTAATCTCAGCGACTCCAGGGACTGAGGCAGGAGGATGGCAAGTTCAAGGCTGGCCCCAGCAACTGAGTGAAGCCCTGAGCTACCTGGGGAGACCCTATCTCAAAATAAAAAATAAAAAGGGCTGGGCATGTGCCTGGGCATGAGATCCTCCTGACTCAGCCTCCCGAGTTGCTTGGATTACAGGTGTGCGCCACTACGCCCGGCCCTGAGTAGTTTATTTTTTAATTTTTTAATTTTTTTTTTATTTACTTATTGATTCATTGAACACAAATGGAGTACAGCTATTGTTTCACTGGTTGGACACAAAGTAGAGTCACACCATCTGTGCGTTCATGCAGGTACACAGGGCAATGGTATCTGTCACACATTCTGTTATTATTTTTACCCCCGACCCCGCCACCACCCCTCCCTTCCCTCTATGCTATCTATCCTTCCTCCATTCTTGCCACCCTTCCCTCCCGCATTATGCATCATCATTTATTTATCAGAGAGACCATTCGGCCTTTGGATTTTTGGGATTGGCTGATCTCACTTAGCATAACAGTCTCCAACATCATCCATTTACCTACAAATGCCATGATTTTATTCTTCTTTATGGCTGACTAATATTCCATTGTGTATATATACCACAGTTTCTTTATCCATTCATCTACTGAAGAGCATCTAGGTTGATTCTATAATCTAGCTATTGTGAATTGAGCAGCTATGAACATTGATGTGGCTGCATCACTGTAGCAATCTGATTTTAAGTCCTTTGGGTATAGGCCAAGGAGTGGGATAGCAGGGTCAAATGGTGGATCCATTCCAAGTTTTCTAAGGAATCTCCACACTGCTTTCCAGAGTGGCTGCACCAACTTGCACTCCCACCAGCAATGTATGAGTGTACCCTTTTCCCCACATCCTCGCCAACACCTGTTGTTGCCTGTGTTCTTAATAAGAGACATTCTAATTGGGGTGAGATGAAATCTTAAGGTGGTTTTGATTTGCATTTCTCTTATAACGAGGGATGCTGAACACTTTTTCATAAATCTTTGATTACTTGTAGATCTTCCTCTGTAAAGTGTCTCTTCATTTCCTTGGCCCATTTATTGATTGGGTCATTCGTATTCTTGGTGTAAAGATTTTTGAGCACTTTGTAGATTCTGGAGATTAGTGCTCTATCTGAAGTGTGTGTGGCAAAGATTTTCTCCCACTCTGAAGGCTCTCTCTTCACATTGCTGATTGTTTCCTTTGCTGAGAAAAAGCTTTTTAGTTTGACTCTATCCCAATTATTGATTCCTGCTTTTATTTCTTGCGCTTTGGGAGTCATGTTAAGGAAATCTGGTCCTAGGCCAACATGATGAAGATTTGGACCTATTTTCTCTTCTATTGGTGCTGAGTAGTTTTTAAAGAAAGAGGAGCCAGGTGTGGTGTCACACACCTATAATCCCAGAAGCTCGGGAGTCTAAAGCAACAGTATCACAAGTTCAATGCCAGCCTCAGCATTTAGTGAGGCACTAAGCAACTCAGTGAGACCCTGTCTCTTAATAAAATACAAAAAGGGCCGTGGCTGTGGCTCAGTGGTTAAACAGCACGGGGTAGGCTGGCCATGGGCTGAGCTGTCATTTACGTGTCACAAGATCCCAAGAGCTTCTGGCTTCAGGGCTTATGGTGTGATTTTACCAATCTATGACAGTCCCTGAATATAAATAGAGAAGAAAGAAAGATAAAAGAGAAAAGCGAGTCTGAATTTTTTTTTTGCTGGTTATAGGCATTTATTGAATTTATTCATTTATTGATTCGACATACTTCCCTACTCCAATTTAGCACATGATATAATTCTTGTTTTTTTTTAGTTATCCATGACAGTAGAATGTATTTTGACATATCATACATACATGGAGTATAACTCCCCATTCTTATGGTTGTACATTTGTGGAGTTACACTGGTGTGTATTCATATATGAACATAGGAAAGTGATGTCTGATTCATTCTATTGTCTTTCCCATTCCCATCCCCTCTCCTTTCTCCACATTCCCTCCCCTCCAATCCCCTCTCCCTTCTCCACTGCTCCCTCCCACTGCCTATTATGAGTCAGTATTCACAAGTCAGAGAGAATATTTGGCCTTTGAATTTTGGGGATTGGCTTATTTCACTTAGCACGATAGCCTTCGGTTCCATCCATTTACTGACAAAAGTCATAATTTCATTCTTCTTTATGGCTGAGTAATATTTTTATGTGGTTTTCTTTATCCATTCATCTATTGAAGGGCACCTAGGTTTTTTCCAAAGCTTAGCCATTGTGAATTGAGCTGCTATAAACATTGAGGTGGCTGTGTCACTGTAGGATGTTGATTTTAAATCCTTTGGGTATAAATGGAGCAGTGGGATAGCTGGGTCAAATGGTGGGTCCATTCCAAGTTTTCTTAGAAATCTCCACACTGCTTTCCAGAATGGTTGCATCAATTTGCAGTCCCACCAGCAATGAGTGTACCTTTTTCCCCCACATCTTCACCAACATTTATTGTTACTTGCATCCTTGATAATTGCCATTCTGAAGGCTAGTTTGAATTTTGAAGAGAGTGAGCCCTTTGCAATGGGAAGGGTACTTGAAAGATTATAAATAGAATTTTATCAGGAAGGATATGAAACAGCTGAACGCGGGTGGGTTATGAGAATGGTGACAGGCAGAATTCAGGCTTGCTGAAAGCAAAGACAGAAAAAAAGAGTTCAGGGAGGAGATGTGTAGAGATCTTGCGGGGAGGAGGAACTGATTTCTGGAAAAGACGATGTGGGAAAGTGTATCTAGATGTGTGTAGGCAACGGTTGTTTGAAAACTGCAAAATGCAATAACACACTAGTTATTATAGAAAGGTGGGCTTGAAGGAGAAACTGGGGAGAGAGAGGAGAACCAGGAGCTGGCAAGACAAAGGGGAGAAACTGGAGGCTGGAATCTGGGTGCTGAGGCAGAGCTGAGCCTTTGAGGGGTCAGTGTTCTAACTGGCCGTGCTGGTCCAAGCAATTTGGATTGGGCAGCGGAGCTGGATTCTGGGACAGAGATAGAGAGGGAAAGGAGAGGAAGATGGAAAGATGCCTGTTGGGTAGGTTTGGTGTTTTGGGTTATAAAAGGGATGCTGCAGATGCAAGCTTGACTCTTCTTGAACCGGTCCCTGATTGCTGCTTCAATCATCTGAGGATATCAGACTTTCGCTTCTTCACTCTTCCAAAGCGGACTCTACCAGTGATTCTCCAGATAGCTTCCAGATACCTTGGTCTCAGACTTGGGTAGCACTGTTGATCCCGCTTGTTGTGGGGCTTCTAGGTCTCGGACTGAGCAGCTGCTGGTTCTTCCAGCTCTCCAGCTGCAGATGGCCATTGTGGACTATCCAGCGACTGGTCATATAAGCCAATCTAATAAATCCCCTTTTTATAAAAAGAAAAAAAAAAGGATGCTAAAGATCTTGGAAGAAGTAGCTAGGGTGGCTGCTGCAACTCAGGCAATGGCCACAGATAGATGTGTACAGGCTGGAACGCAGAGAGACAGGAGTGAGACTTGCAAGGAAATTTCCATGATTCTGTCACATGCTGACTCCCTTGCCTCTGATTTCAGCTGGTGGTAGGACGCTCTGTGTGTCACCTGCAGTTTCACAAGCGTGGCTCTCAGTCTCTCTCCACTGAAGGGTACATCTGGCCTGTAAGGATGTCCTCTTGGTGGTACCCATGGATGGATCCAGGACCCTGGATGGTACCCTGTGGCTCACCATCTTGGCTTCCACCCTGAGATGTGAGGCTGGTTTCCTGGAGCTGCCTGCAAGGTGATTACATATGGGAACAGGCTCTCTCCTTGCCTTGCTTTCAGCCAAATGGGGAGGAAGGATGACAGAGTGGAAAGAACATAAAATATAGAGTCACGGCTGGGCGTGGCGCACGTCTGTAATCCAAGCGACTTGGGAGGCTGAGGCAGGAGGATCGTGAGTTCAAAGCCAGCCTCAGCAACTTAGCGAGGCCCTAAGCAACTCAGTGAGACCCTGTCTCTAAATCAAATACAAAATAGGGCTGGGGATGTGGCTCAGTGGCCGAGTGTCCCTGAGTTCAATCCCTGGTTCCAAAAAAAAAAAACAAAACAAAATAGAGTCACTCTCTGCATTTGCCTCTTACTGGGCGTGTGGTTTTGTGAAGTGACTTGACCTTTCTAGGCTGCCACTCTTCATCTGTAAATTAGGAATGATTTTGGTGATGGCTGCCTACCAAAGGTAGGATCATATGAAATTGTGTGAATGGCAAAGCTTTGCAAACTGCAATGTACTTTATAGGTACCCCGTTGGAGCTGGGGATCAAGCCCAGGGCCTCGTGAATGCCAGGCAAGTGCTCCATCACTGGGCTACACCCCAGCCCACCTCACCATTCTTTAAGCACAGAAAACTGCCTTTGTTACCACCTTGCAAATTAAAATGGAGGGAAACATCCCACACAGTTTTTCTCTTTTTGGTTTTGGTAAGAATTAAATGGGGGAAAATGTAAAAATAGGCTTTTTGGTAAAACAAACAAACAAACCACAATTTCCCCTATATTGTCAACATTCACTCTCAAAGAAGAGATTGACATCTCAGATGCAGGAGATCAGAGGACGCCTGACCTGCAGATGCTCTGCACTCAGCCTGGGAACAGCCAGATGGCCGCTGCTGACGTCCTCCCTGTGCAAACGGTCTCGCCCAGCCAAGTAAACACTCCTCTGAGCTGCTGAGCTGCTCCCAGGGGTGCAGCCCAGAAACAAGGCAGCTCTGGACTTCGGGGATGTGTTGAATCCTGGCCCCTCAGCAACAGGGTCATCTGTCCTGGCTCCTGTGTCCTTATGTAAACAGGGCTGGTGGGTCTGTGTGTGTACAGCCAGACCCAGGCTCTCACCCCTCCTCCTCTAAACATGTTACAAAGAATCTTTGTAACTGTCCAGGCGGAGAAGCCCTGCCCAGGCAAGAGAGCCTGCTTCAGGAGGTGGCAAGGGTAGGGCACAGTGACCAGGGAGAAGTGGGAACCAGGGGGGCAGTTTACCAATCCTTCTTATACCGAAGCTGGAGAGAGGTCAACTGTGCCCAGTGTCTGACCTTGAAAGAAGAGGCTCTGTTACCAGGCCAGGGATTGGGGGGTTGTCAGAAAGGGAAGCTTTATCTCCTAATATATCACAGGACTGACACCATCCCTACTTCAAATGCAGTAAAAAAGAACAAAGACTTCCTCTTCCAGCAGTATTGGTAGAAGAGTATTAGATCTAAAGATGAGAAAATACATTGTATTTCTGCTTCCACCCAGAATATGCTGTGTGTCCTTTACATGCTGCCTTAACTTCTCTGAGTTTCCTTGTTTAGATAAGTTAGAATGATATCTGCCACTTGCTGAGCACCCTTGACAGTACAGGGACTTTTTATAATTATCTGTTTAATTATTTTGTGATGCTGGAATCAAACCCCGGACTTTGTACATGCTGGACACCTGTTCTATCACTAAACTTACCTGCCCATCCTGGGACTTTTTATGCTATGATGATAATCTACACAAGTACCTATTTGGTAGGGACTATTAGCAATTAAGAGATTAAGACATTGAGGCTTAGATTGCTGAATTGTCCCCAAATATGCATTAGCAAGTGGCAGAAGCAGCTCTTTTTTTTATTGGAGACCTCAATTCTGCCCCTGCAACTAAGAGAGGTGGCATTTTTTTCTTTGATCATTTGAAGCTGTGATTGGCTGAGGACTGCTCTACTGAAAAGAGTTTTTATTGCCCTGATTTGGGAAAGCTCGAGGCTGGGAGTCAACCTTCTGTCTCAGGGCCTCCACCTTTCCAGGTGTCTCCTCCCACTGGACTCATTTATAACCTTTGGTTAAAACCCAGGGAAACGAAACAATCAACAACTTGTTCTACCCGGGTAGAACTTGGCAGAAACCCTTAGAATTGCTGTGAGTACCTTTTCCATTCCAAGGCAATTCATAAATGTCTAGATTTCCATGGCTCGTAGCGGAGGCAGCAGGAGGAAGGAGAAAGTAACCCTTTTACCTACAGACAAAAATTGGTGCTGGGAAGCTTCAGAAACGCTCGGAGGTCTTTGACAATGAGCTCTCCGCCATGGTGTAGGATGGGTATTACTGGGGCCATTGCAGCTTGCTACCTGTTTGTACAGCCAACCGTGTAAGAATTTTTCTTTTTCTATAGTTGGAAAGAATCATGGCGTGTGAAAATAAAATGATATTCAAATTTCAGCATCCTTACATAAACTTCTGTTTTGAATACAGCGTGGCCCTTCATTTACATACCATCAAGGGTTGCTTTGCCCTCTGATGGCAGAGTTGGTAGATGACCTGGACTGTGTGGCCTGCAGAGTCTACAGTCGTCCCTACCTGGCTCTCCATAGGACAGGTTTGCAGTGTCCTGTTTAATGAACGAGCACACCTCTGGGCAGGAGTGGGGGAGGCTTCAACATCCAGGAGGTGAATATTTATTGAATGCCCTTGTTTTCTGTTCAGCACCCACACCCTCCACCACAGTGCTGGGAGCTTCCCCAGTCCAGCTGGGCCTGCCTATTGACCTGAAGGCTGTGGAATTCCATTCCCACCATGGACTGGCAGCCCTGTGGTGCCCCTTACACCTTCAAGGGTCAAGTCCTTTCCTCCATTGGCATCCAGAGTGACAGCCAAGCTTGGAACCCTCAGGAAGGAGACCCAAGTTTTCTTAGGAGAAACTGACAAAAAGACAAGATCTACAGATACTGGCAGCCAGGAGTCCAAGTCCCACCAGATCAACTCAGGGAAGCTCATAGTGGACAAAGTCCACCCACATGTAGAGCATTCTATTCAGCTTCCCAGAGCCCCACATGGATGCGTGAATGGGTAGCCCAGACATTTGAAGAAAGCCCGCATCTCTTGGGTAGGTGTGGTGAGTTTGGGGATTTGGGGCTCATTAAGGAAGACGACAAGGTCATGATGTGGCAGTATCACACAAGCTTTTTTTGGGGGGGGGGTGTGCTGAGAATTTAACCCAGTGGCACTTAACCACTGACCCACATCCTCAGCCCTTTTTATTTTTTATTTTTAGATAGGGTCTTGCTAAGTTGCTTAGGGCCTTGCTAAATTGCTGAGGCTGACTTTGAACTCACAATCCTCCTGCCTCAGCCTCCCGAGTCACTGGGATTGCAGGTGTGCACCAAGCCCGGCACACGAACTTTACAGGGCAGGGTTCAGGCAGGAACACAAGAAGAGCGCATCCTCTCAGCAGGGGAGGAGGACACGGGAACACTCAGGGTAGAAGGGAATCAGAGAGAGAATGGGCTTAGGTGTCTAGGGGACATCACTCAGCTCAAGGTGGGGAGGCTCTGGATCAGAGAGTTCTGCGGCACAACAGGTGGGGGACTTCATCTCCCTGGGGTTTATCTTATCTCTGGCTGACAGATGTTGAATGTATTTTTTTGCAGGCAGGCAAAGCTGGAAGGCCCTAAATGTCTAAACACATGCTTATTCAGGATATATTTAAAGCAACTGAATATGTAAGAAGTTGAGCTCAACACTGGCTGGTGCACTTTGTGCTAACGTCTGCAGCCTGCTGTGGAAAAAACAACCTGGGGACCATCTTTGGGTGGTTTATATCACACAGGCCACAAGGAGAGAAAAGCCAGTTTCCCCATGACCATGGGGAGCAGAAGAAAACACTTAGCCAAAACCACTGCAATTAATCCTTTGAGATCTGAGAAGAAGCTGCAGGATCATCCATAGAAGGAGCTTTAGAAAACAAAAGGAGTGTCCTGGAAAGAGAAAAATATGAGAGCAAAAGTAAAACATTAAAGAGAGGAGAGGGCTAGGAAACATCGTAGCAAAAGGAAGAAAAAGGTAAAGAGATTAACAATGGGAATGAAAAAACATGGAAACGAGAGCAGCAACCTAGGAGAGGACATCGGAACTATAAGAATTTCAGAGAGAACAGAGAAAATGAAGTAGTAGCCAGGGTGGGGTGGAAGTGTAGCTCAGTGGTAGTGTTTGGTGTTGCCTGGTCTGTGTGAAATTATGGGTTCCGATCTCCAGCATCCCAAATTGAAAATTTCTCAAAAATAAAGAAAACATGTAGCACCCACTGAACACTCTCCCAAAATAAATGGGAAAGAAACAACAAAAACAAAACGAATGAAAAAAGAACCCAATCAATGTGAAATTTTAGAACTCAAAGATTTCCAGGAATAAAAATGAGGTCTCATATAAAGGACTCAGGATCAGAGGGTTGTTGGACTTCTTAGAAGCAATGTTGGAAGTTTGAAGACAAAATTCCAAGGGATGATAATTTTTAAAGTCCAAATTTATGCCAAAATGAAAAAAATAGTTGTGACGGAAGCAAAGGAGATATTTTCAGATAGGCATAGTTTCAATACATTGACTCTACAAGCAGTCTGTTTCAGGAAACTTATTGGAAGATATATTCTACCCAGAGAGACATACTTAAGGCAAGCATGAAGATGAGATTCAGAAGCAAAAGATCAATGGGGGGGCAGAGTCAAGGGACTTCCCCAGATGTTGTATGCTACTGCTAGGATAAGATTTGAGTGTGTTACCAAGAGATCGTGTGTTGGACACAATCCAAAGATGCAACATTGTTGAGAGGTGGGGCCTAATAAGAGGTGAACAGATAAGTATTGTTACTGTGGGAGTGGGTTAGTTATCACCAGAGTGGCTTTGTCTGTTCTCACTCTCTCTTGCCCTTCTGCCATGTTATGATGTAGCACAAGGGCTCCAGTCAGATGTCAGCACTATGCTCTTGGACTTCCAAGCCTCCAGAACCAAATAAATCTCTGTTCTTTATAAGTTACTCAGTCTCAGGTATTTTGTTATAGCAGCGGAGAATTTAAGACAGTCTCCCATTTTCTGGCTGCTGAACCATGTGGTTGGAACTAGACTGTAATTACAGGCTTGTTCCTGTGAAGAGGACATTTTATTGCTGCAAATGAGACCAAGAGGTAAAAGTGATGACAGTGGACAGAGTGTATCCATAAACTGAATGTTTTATAACTTTTGGCCAAAAGGAAATTGGAAACAAGTGTGTATGAATCACTTCATTCTTATAAATAAATTCACTACGTAAATGGAGTAAGAAATATCAAGACAGTCTGAAATAAGGTTTGAGAAATAAGGGCAAAAAGGCCCAAGAACAGGATAGAGTTTGTTTTTATTTTCAAACAGGCTTTGAATTCTTCTTTGAACATTTCAAAGCAAACATTTGTTTTAAACCATGTTTTTAAAAAATGAATTGCAGAGTTTTACAAGGATGACATTTTAGGAAGTTCAGACTTCTTGAGTTGGAAATTACTATAAATTAAAAAATTCACAGACTAATTATAATGAATGACAAGTTTGCAGTTCTTTTTTCCTGTGGCACTGGGGCAGGGACCCCCCCTTGTGTATGGTCAGCACTCACACTAAGCTACACCTAGTCCCAGGATTCATTTTTACTTGCACAAATTATCAGAGAATATGAGGATTCTGTTTACTTTTTCTTTAGAAATAAATGTACAGTGAGGGCCTCATTGTGTGTAGGATGTCTGTCATGTTGACTGGGTCCATAAAAAAGAAACTAAACCATACACACACAGGAAGAGGGCATACAGTTTAGAAAGATTTCCATGCAAAATGGGGAAAAGCATTATGTCTCAAAACATTAGCAAGAGCCAAAAATGCAGGTCGAATGAAGAAAAGTTATTTTATGACCACAAAACGCTAGGAGACTAAAATGCAAACATGTATGGTTGTCTCTGATCTGCAACAGTGTCAAGCACAGAAGGAAAACAGTTACATTGGTCTAGAAACACTTTGGTATTTTCATTTTAGATCTAGGATTTGAAGAGCAGAAGATCCCTGAGGAGATTGTGTCCTGTCTAGGGATTATGAGTGAGGCATTCTTTCAAGGGATCAAGATGTTCGTAGCGCCCAGGTGATTTCCTCTTTTCTTGATGCATTTAATGTTTCTGGATTATTGTTGCTCAAATCTACCCCAATGATTATTGCCATTTCCCTCTTCTTTTTTTTTAGGTTAAAAAAGGGTATATTTAGAATTAGACAGCTGGACTCTGTTTAGATAATCCCAATTTTGTTGGCAACATCCAAAGCATCATAATCAGTAGCCAGTCAAATGCATGCCTTTTTTCCCTCCATCAGACCTGCTCAGGGTGTTAACCTTGGCCACATCAATGCATAGAGCTTCTTCACAGCTTGTTTGATCTGGTGTTTGTTGGCTTGACATCCACACTGAACACAAGTGTGTTGTTGTCTTCAGTCTTCTTCATGGCTGACTCAGTGGTCAGGGGGAACTTGGTGATGGCATAGTGGTCAAGCTTGTTTCGTCTGGGGGCGCTCTTCCGAGGATATTTGGGTTGCTTCCACAGCTGCAATGTCTTGGGTCGCTGGAAGGTAGGTGATACGCAGATCTTCTTTTTATGGCTGTGGACAGCCTTCAACAATGCCTTCTTGGCCTTCGAAGCTTTTGCTTTGGCCTCAGCTTTGAAGGGGAAGGAGCTTCCTTCTCAGCTTTCAGTGCCATCTTGGTGAAAAGGCTCCTCCGTCTTTTCATTTACTCATTTACTTCTTTTTATTGGTGCATTATAATTACACACAACAGTGGGATTCATTGTGACAGATTCATACATGTGCGTAACATAATTCAGTCAATCCATTTCCCAGCACTCTCCCATCCTTATTCTCCCATCCTCCCTCCTGATTCCCTCCCTCAGTTCCACTGGTCTTCCCTCTATTTTCATGAGATCCATGTTTTTAAAACTTTTTCTCCCTAGATTTTTACATATGAAAGAGAACACTGAAAAACAAGTGTGTATGAATTGAATCCCACTTGACTTTCCGAATCTGGTTTATTTTGCTCAAAATGATGTTCTCCATCATTTTGTGAAATATATGTTCTCCAATTGTTTATCCTTTTTGTGATATATAGGTATCTGTGATGTTCATATATATATGGATATGTATATATGAACATATATATATATGTATATGTATCACATTTATATATATATGTATATACATCATATATATGTATATACATCACATTTTTTTTTATCCAGTGGTCAGTTGATGGACACGTAGGCTGGTTCTATAACTTGGCTATTGTGAATTGTGCTGCAATAAACAGGGGTATGCATGCATTACTACAGTAGGCTGACTTTAGTTCTTTTTGAAAAATACTGAGGAATGGTATTGCTAGGTCATGTGACAACTCCATTCCTAGTCTTTTGAGGAAATTTCTACTGATTTCCAGGATATTGTCATTAAATTTTTTTTTTTTTTAGTTGTAGAGGGACACAATACCTTTATTTTGTTTATTTATTTTTATGTGGTGCTGAGAATCGAATGCAGGCCTCACACACGCTAGGCAAGGCTCTACCACTGAGCCACAAACCCAGCCCCAGATTATTGTCATTTTCAAATTCACAAATGGAATGAAGGGAGTGAGAGGGAAAAAGGGAGTCAGATTCCTAAGACAAGTGATGAAAGAAACTTGTGGCAGGAACATAAAGAGGGTGCTTATATATCTGTGTGGAAGAGAACTGGATTCACAGAATGGTGAGCAGTACAGGGGCAACAAATATATGATTTCTCTGATGGGTGTGGAAAAAATGGTAATGAAGAATGGATGCCAGACCAGGTATTCCCTTGAGCCTTAGTTTTTGGTTGCAGGTCAGAACTGTCAGGGTTGGTGAATTGTGAGGTGGTCATCGAGGAGACGGAAGGTGGCAGCATGCTTCTGGCCACTGTATTTACAGAATGTTTGTAAATTGGGCACTAGTAACTTGAGGACCACTGCATTGCATGTAATCCAGTCTTACCCACATGATTCCATTTCCCCCTTCGTCTTTTCAGTTTTTTTTTTTAATTAAAAAAAATTTTTTTTTTATGCTTGGGATCAAACCCAGGCCTTGCACACACTCTACCACTGGGCTACATCCCCAGCCTTTTAAAATTTTATTTTGAGATAGGGTCTCAACAGGTTACCTGGGCTGAATTCAAACTTGTGATCCTCTTGCCTCAGCCTCCTGAATCACAGGGATTACATGTGTGTACTGTGCTACCCAGCTCCCTTCGGTTTTTGATAACTGTGTCTCTGCTACAGAAACAAAACTTTTTATGCATGTATCCTCTCCTGAAAATTAAGAAAATGAAATGTAGCTTGAGGGGTGATAAAAGGACCCAAAGAAAACAATGCCAGATATGATCTGTTTAGCCAGAATATCTATTTCTGGAGTGTGAATGAGCTTGTACACACCTGGTCAACAGGTGAAGTCCTGCTGTTTCAGGTAGAGATTTTCTCAACATGTTCATATTTTGTGCTACTAACAACAGCACCTTGAAAGCAAAGGCCATGGGCAAAGCTGAATCCAGCAAGCTTTGGGGCAATCCAGCACTGTACACACCCACCTTTCCTCATGTTAATTCAGATGGCCATGCACTTTACCTTGGAAAGGTTTATTGTAGTCACCTCTCCTTCCCACTCCCATCCAAGCTCATGTCTCCCTATCTGAATAGATGAAACCTTTCCACACAGCCCTACCATCAAGCTCCTTCCTCCTGTTTTTATCTTTAAGGTAAATTTCATTATACTGAGTATTCCTTTATTTATTAGAAATTAGGTGTCTTTTTAACTGCTAACATTTTAATCAGGATTATTGTTTTTCTTGAAGTTCTGGTTATAAAAGTTTTGAGTAGTTGGTGCCAACCCTATCAGTCTTGGTCTTATTTTGAGTGCTCAGGCAGGGGATTCCAGAGGAAAACACTTCACAGGGAAAATGAGTAAAATAATTGTTTATAAGTGGGGAGAGAAGACCTACCAGATCCTTTCTTGCATCTCTTCTCCCAGAAGAATCCAGAGACACAAAAGAAAAGAAGAGAAAATACTTTCTTTCAATTCCCAAGAAGGGGCAAACAAGGCAGAAGTTTCTATAAATGGAGATGACTTTGGTTATCTCAGCGATTCTCAGAATATTTTCTGTAGGCCCTGAACTCATATGAATCTTGGGTCTGAGGGTGGGCATAAATTCCAAAGCACATAAAAATACATCACTAACAGAGACTTTGAATAGAGGATTACAAAAGCATATTTTTCTTTAACAAATATACAATTATCATGCTTGCTTCCACCCAGATACAAATGCTACATGCTACAGATATCCATATTTGGGGTGGACCAAATGGGTTAATGTTGTTTCCATACACCTTTCCTCTCACCTTCTAGAATTCCTCTCTTCCTGTTCCCACACTGCCCACTGGGCACAAAAAGAGGCTCTACAGTAGGAGGGGAAACTGCCTATTAGATATTCTTGATTTTATCAATAGTCCAAACCATGATACCTGCCAACGCACTGTGGTGGATGCTTTACAAGTATTAACCTCATTGATTCTTATTTAAGGAACTATTATCATTTTCCTTTAGAAACAAGGAATTTGAGGGCCATAAAGTTTAAGTAAATTGGCCAACGAATGGCACTCAGTTCTTTCTGCTGTAGTAATTCTAGAAAACAAACCCAGAAATATTTTTATTTTAACGGCTTGGCTATTTTTTGCAGAAGGGATTTAACAATCTCTAGAGCAGGGATATGCGGTCACACATTCTTTACTCTTTAGTGTTCTTGGACGGCAGAGCATTTCTGCAGATCCACTCTTGCCGCTCCTTGAAATCGATCTCCGAGATATTTAAGAACATGCCTCAGTACTTTTACTAGTGTCTCCTGGGAAAGGGAGGAACTCTGTTGACCCTTCATTTTCTCTCTGCCTAGCCCTACGCAGAGGTTATAAGGTGCACACTGAAGAATGAGAAGCACACAAAGCCGAGGATCCAGGGTGCAGTTATCCAGTTCAACAACCCACACGTTTTGCAAAGTCGTTTTCAAGAGGAGCGTCCATGGACAGCGGCGGGGATGGCCTGAATTCTGCAGCCGCGCTGGCTCCAAGGACATTTGAAAGGAGGGGTTGAACAGTGGACCCTTTTTGACTTTAACCTTATCGACCCGCTGGAGAAACAAAGGGAGGGCGAGGCCAAAAACGTGGGGCAGGAGGAAAGACGGCGCCCAGGCCCAACCGGGAGAGGCGCGCTTGGTATTTGCGGGTGGACTTCCAAGGCTGGGAGCCCCGCGGCGGAATCGAGAGCCTGGCTGACCCCCGCAGGCCGCCGTAGCCGCTGACAAACAAAGACCGGAAGCACGGTCGGCTTCCGTCGCTGAGGCGTCCCTTCTAGGACCCCCGGAGGTTCCGCATCTCGGTGGTCCCCTAGGTTCAAGGACTCCAATTCCCCGGGTGTGTGCCCCACCCCAGGAGCAGAAAAATGGATCAAAAGAAAAATAAAACGGAATTAAACAGCTCGTGTGTAAAAAGAACGCCACTTAAAATATATCTAGATCTAAGTTTCAGCTAACTTTTTGGAGCTTGGGTGATTGTCATGCTGATTCCCCGCGGAAGACAAAGAAACAGGCTTGGAGAAAGTTCTCCCTTGCTCAGTGTCTCACGGTGACACCGCTGGGCCAGAACTTGTGCCACCACGGCCTGTACCTTTCCATTGCCCAGGCTGTCTGTCACCAGAAATGAATACTAATAAATGTAAGCTAATGCTTTCAAAATGTTCAAAGTTGACAAAATGGATTGTGAAAGAGTTCAGAGACACTAGCCCACGTCCACGAGGGTGGTTAGTATAACAAAGCAAAACAAAACAGAACCGAACCGAACCGAACCACACACCACAAAACAACCAAACCAAAACACAACACACAACACAACAAAACAAAACAAAACACACAGCAAAACAAAACAAAACACAACAAAAAACAAAACAAAACAGCAAAACAACAAAATGACAGGTGTTGGTGAGGAGATGGACTAACGGGACCCCTTGTACATTGCTATGAAACCGCTGTGTAAATCAGCATGGTGCTTCCTAAAAAAAAAAAAAATTGAAAATAAAGTTACCTCGTGATTCTCCAATTCTACTTCTGGGCATAAGCATCGTCGACTAATTGAAAATGAGGACTCAAGTAGATATTTCTATACCCTTATTCATAGCAGCACTCTTCACCTCAGTCAAAGGTTTGAAGTAAACCAAGGGTTCACCAACTGAGGAATGGATAAACAAAATGTGGACTAGACATTTAGCCTTGAAAGGAAGGACACCTGACCGGTGCTGCAACATGGAGAAACTTGGAGGACATTATGCCAACCAAAATAAACCACTGGGAAAAAGACAAAGGCTGTATGAGTCCCCTTACATGTGTACCTAGAGTAGACAAATGCTCTGAGACTGAAAGTGAAATGGTGGTTACCAGAGGCTGGGGAGAATGAGGAGTGGGGAGTTAGAGTCACAATCAAGGCCATGGCTCTTCCTAGAAGGGATTTAATTTTTAAGGGAAGAAGGATCAGATGTGACTTCTTGACTTGGTAAACTCAGCCTTAATCATGGAAAAGCACCAACCCTCATAGTGATGAACACTTAGATAGCGCTCACAATGTACAGCTGTGGAGGTGCAGGGGCCATTCCAAAGTCCAGGTTTTGGTTTGCCTCTAAGAGTCATCTTTAGTTTGACGTTTTAATCCTGCTCTTTCCACTAGGGTGTTAGCCACGCATGGCACCTGAAGTGCACAATCCAAATGGAGATGTGGCTTAATGTAAAACATACCCTGGATTTTGAAAATTTAGTGCTAGAAAGTATAACATATCATTAATAATTTAAAAATATTGATTATGGTTGCAGAGCAGGTCATCTGCAGAGTCAAAGCAACTGTGGATGTCCTTGAGTCACACCTAGTAGCAGGTATGAGTTTATTAAAGAGTTAGGAAAAGGGAGAAGGGGAACACTCTCAAGGGAGAGAGCGGGTCCGCTCAGAGAAGAAAGGGATGACACACCCCTTCTGCCCTCCTATTTCCCTGGGGGTCCCCATGAATTTTCCAGAGTTCTGCCCAGGTCCATCTCTTGATTTTTGCCTGCTAGCAGGATTGCATCAAACTTTCAAGTCCCTATTGCCCATGGTTTTACCCTATGGGGGTAAATTTTGCCTCTCTAATTACATGTTAAAGATCTAGGGCAACTACCTCTGAATCAGCTTGTCCCAATCTGACCAGTTCTAATTGGATCGTGTTCTTACAGATTTTATGATGGAGGGGCTTTGATTCTAATTATCCTGTCTCCCTGAGTCTTGGAATCTGGTTTGTGTAAAGGTCATGAAAGTCCCTTCCCTTGAGGGTAACTTCTGTTCTTAGTGTGCAGGGTGGAGCCTTTTGATCCAGCATTTCTCCAGCAGATAACAGGTTGTTTGCTGAGGAATGTAGAATATCCTATTGACTTCAGTAAGGCAGAACCAGAATGGCCTCAGGCAAATTGCCCTTCAGGTTAAATAAAACTTGAAAGTTAATTTCACTTGTTCTACTCTTTAAGGTGTGGCTACTAGAAATAACAAAATGTCATGTGTTTGCATTCTATTTCTATCAGATCACATCATCTGAGTTGCTTTGGTTCTTACCATGGGCTAATCAGACTGACAATCAGCACCACAAGAAACCCTGCATACTTATTGGTGCCAGACACTATAAGTACAGTATCGTTTTTGACTTATGAATCATCCTTAGAAGGTAAGTAGTAATATGAGCACCCAGTTTTACAGGAGATGAAACTGAGGCATATGAGCATAATAACTTGCCTACGGTCACACAGGGATAGGAGAAGCCAGGTGCAGCTCTGGAGTTGACTAATTCTAGACTAGTTTGTGTTTTTAGTCACTGCATTAAGTTGCTTCAGACAGGTTTTCGGTGACCAAAGCCACCAAGCCTTGTTTGGAAACTAGAACACCAGTTTCATTACTTTTGCTGTCCTGGGGATCAAACTCAGGGCCTTGTGTATGTTAGACAATGGACCCCCCCACTGAGCTACAATCCCAGTCCCCAGCCTTATTAGATATTCCCTAGAGATACTTCCTAGAGAATGGAGGTCTTTTGTTAAATCGGGAGTTCTATTCAGAAAACTAAATTCAAGTCAGAAATTTTGCTTAGTTAGAAGTGGACTTTGGAAACTGAGGAAATAGCTGCTTTAAAGATTTGTTTTATATTGGTGTACTTTAGAAGTTGATCTCTCTGCCCCATCATTTCCCACATGTTGGGACTTTGTCTCTAAAGCTGGGTTAGTTTTTATAAAAGTTATTTGGGTCTTGTAGCCAATTCTGGATTAAACCCTGCACTGCTCTTACACAGATTTGGATATTAACATTTTACCACACCCCAATAAGGGTGCTGTATGAGAAGAGAAGGGCAGTGCAAGAGATGTACTGGGGGAAATGTCTGTGAAGGGAGCCAGGATAGGTGGAGTAGGAGCCAGAGGCTGACTGGTAGCTCTGTCATGTGCAGAAGGGAGCAAGAAGAGCCAGAGAGTGCAGTCAGGGGCAATCCATGTGGGACCCAGGCCAGGACTGCCCATTCAGGGTCCTGTAGAGAAAAAGGGGCTCTGTCCCCAGCATGCTCAGTCACTCTGGGGGCAACCTAGATAAGGAGGTGTGGGTCCCCCAGATGCCACAGGGGAGGCTGTCTCTCACCTCATCCTCACCACAGACCCATTTTTAGAGGGTAGGACTGGGAAGCCCACTCCCATTGGGTTTAAGTCAGCTATTTTGCTGCTACAACCAAAAGACCTGAGAAGAACAATTGGAGGAAGAGAAGTTTATTTGGGGGCTCACGGTTTCAGAGGTCTTAGCCCATAGACAGCTGGCTCCATTCGTTGGGGCTTGAGGTGAGGCAGGACATTGTGGTGGAAGAGTGTGGTGGAGAGAAGCAGGTCAGGAAATGGCCACCAAGAAGCAGAGAGAGAGAGAGAGAGAGAGAGAGAGAGAGAGAGAGAGAGAGCGAGCTAGCTCTGTTCAACAAGGACAAAATATAAAACCCAAAGGCACATCCCCAGGGACCCACCTCCTCCAGTCACACCCTACCTGCCTATAGTTACCACCAAGTTAATCCCTATCATGGGATTAATCCACTGACTGGGTTTCAGCTCTCACAATCTGATCATTTCACCTCTAAACCTTCTTGCATTGTCTCACACATGAGCTTTGGGGAGATACCTCATATCTAAACCATAACACATTGCTACACAGATTGCTTGCATTTTTTTCCAGTTTGTTTTAATATCATGGTATAAATTTAAACAGCCCCTCTCCCTGCATTACCATGGTCTCTGCCTTCTGTTTCCCATGATCATATTCTTAGGTTATATATTCTTGGTGGGCTGGATCATACCTTGATAGGATCTGGTTGAATTTAGGGATTGCACTAGAGAATGAGATATAATAGTGTTATGGCCTGAATTGTGTCTCCCAAATTCATATGTTGAAGTCCTAAACCCTCGGCACCTCAGAAAGTGACTGTATTTGGAGCAAGTCCTTTAGAGAGAAGAAATGAGGTCACTGAGTGTGGGGTGGAGACAGGGGTGGTGGTGGGGGGAAGGATACAGTGTGCCTGGTGTCCTGATAAGAGCAGATAGGACAGATACACACAGAGGAAACCCATGTGAAGACATGGGGAGAAGATGGACATCTGCAAACCAAGGAGAGAGGACTCTGATGGAACTGACCTTGTCAATACCTTCATCTTGGACTTGCAGTCTCCAAGATTGTGAGAAAGTACATTTCTGATGTTTAAGCTTCCAAATCTGTTTGGCATGGCAGTGCCTTGCTTTGGCAGCCCTAGAAAACTAGTACAAATGGGCAGAACATCTCCTCTTTCCTTTAGCTATCCCAAAGAACAGATATTGAGACAGATGCCCCAGCATACCCCTGCACCATCCACCCCTGGGTTGTGGGAGGTGATTGCAGAAGGGACCTCTGTGGAAGCCTCCTTTAAAAGGGGTTCCCATTCAGGGTTTAACAAATGCTAGAAGAGCTTTCAAAGACTTTATTTTGGCAAATAGACACAGTCCCTTTCCTGGCAATAGCAACACTGTACATTTTCTGGAAGAATATATGAACATCCCTCATGGACTGCATCACCAACCCAAATTGCAGTAATTTTGACTTTAACCTCCATGTTAAGACAAGTAGTCCATTTGCCTGGTGTATCTTCTCCCAAATCTCATTCATTCATCATTAGTTCTTTAATCTGAGAAAGTGTTCGTCGAAGGATATAAAGTCTTAGTTAGATGGGATAAATTAATTCTGGAGATTTATTGCATAGCATGGTAGCTATAGTTAATATATTGTATACTTGAAAATTGCTTAGAGTAGATCTTACATGTTCTCCCCACAGGTTATTAAAGCATCTAGAAGCTCCAGGAATCCTCTGGCTGGATACATAGTGGCATCTTGTGGCAACAATATGCAAGTGCACCTGAGCCTACTCTCAAGGCAGGAATCTGTTTCCTGGATCCAGAAACAGCCTGAGAAGGAAATCTGACATTGATCTGCACTAAGTGTTTCAAGATCTGCTCTAAAGGTTGGGCACTCAAGGGCTCAGAGAGATCTACTGCTCCCAGAGCAGGTGCTTGCTGTGAGTCTAGGAGGTCCCTGATGGACAGCTTAGTAGAAATAGCTTGTGGACAGATGAATTTTTAAGTCTGAGATCAAGAGGCAGCTCACACTGGCGATCTGCACTGAGGGGTCATCTGCAGGAATGTGGAGGTTGAAGCCCAGGGAGAGAGAGGGGAAAGGACGGGGCGGGGGGAAGAGGGAGAGAGAGAGAGAGAGAGGGAGAGAGGGAGGGAGAGAGAGAGAGAAACAGTGAAGCAGTTGGAGATACAGGAAAATAATGTGATGGTGAGGACTAAGGTGCAGACCTGGGGGAAGAGCAACAGATATCCTGAAACCCAGGAGAAGAGAATTTCATGGGTGGAGTGATCAGGGGTGTCAAATGCCAGGAGATTGGTCAAATAAGATAAGGATTGAGAAGTGCCTTTGGTGAGAGCAATATGGGTAGTGGGTTTGGGGGAACAGAGAAGTGGGTGGGGGAAAGAAAGGAGACCAAATGAATGAGTGAGGGTCCTGCTTGCAAAGGCTTGGCTGTGAATGGAGGGCGAGGTGTGGTACAGGACCCAAAGGTGAGGAGTCCCCCCACATTAGGGTGGGAGTGACAAACACATTTACATGCAGGGGCCAGGGCTGAAGAAACTGAGGTGAGAACAGGTGTGTGGGGGGACCAGTGTGGCAGAGTGGCAAAAAGATCAGCAAACATTGGGTGCTTACTGTATGCCACGCGCTATACTAAGCTGTATCTATATTGATCTGTGTAATTTCTTTGTTTTCAGTGCTGGGAATTGAACCCAGGGCCTCATGTATGCCAGGCAATCACTCTACCACTGAGCTACCTTAGCTCCCTGAAATGTACTTCATTTTTATTCATTTCCTCCTTTTTATTGGTGCATTAAGTAAACATAACAGTGGGATTGGTTGTTGCATATTCATGCATGCACACACTCTAACAGTGTAATTTGGTTAATTTCATTCCCAGGACCTACCGGATATTAACTCATTTAATCACATGACAATTCTCTGAAGGAGGAAGTTTTACAGATGGGGAAACAGGCAAAGGGATCTTGTTCAAGATCAGAACAGGAAGCATTGAAACTATGGTTCAAACCCAGCCCATCCCACTTGAGAATCCTCAGCCTAAATTAGATATCAGAGGCTTCCAGAGTCCTGGTTTAACAGTTGTGTGATTTCTCTGCAGCAGAGCTGGGCAGCCACCATAGGACAGTAAGGCTATCATGCAGCTCAGGGAGAGGGTCAGGGGATGAGTGCATCACAGGAATGAGAAGTTCAATGCAAGGTGCCCTCACCTCCCCAGGGCACATTTCACTGGGCCCTCAGTGTTGCCAGAGGTCATTCAATCTTGATGTGGCCGGGGAGCTTCCCCACCTCGGTTGCTACGTAATGCACTCTCCTGTGAATTGCCTGTTCATAATACATGCCTGCTTCCCTTCACCTGTCTTATTAACTTGGAGGAGTTTTGAAATACATTTGGGTAGTAAATTATCAGTTTTATCACAAAAATTCCTGCATGGTAGCTTAACTGTGGCTGTACACCAGATTCTCCCTGGATCTCTACCCTCACTGCTGCTGGGGTTCGGCTGCTGAGCTAGCCTCCTGAGGCCTCTGTGGTCTGAACCTGGTCTCTTTAACTTAGCTCTTACCCTTTCCCACCACTTCACCCAGATCATGGACCCTGGCCTCACAGAGAGCCTTCAGTTTCTCACCTACTCACGCTCTCTTCGTCCAGCTAACATCTCCCCCTGCTCTTTCCCTGATCCTATCTGATATGAGCTGACCCTGCTGTCTATTCACAGCCACTTGCATTCCCCTTTATCAAGTGACTTATCTTGTCTTGCAGCCTTTTATGGCCATAGGTTCTTTCTGTGGTTGTGTCCCCTCCTGGTACTTTGGTTAGCTGGACTCTTATTCTTCTTTTGGAGAATTACTCTCTTTGTGAGAGGTTTTAGTTGGACCATCAGCCCCTTTGGCAGCCACAGAGAAAATGATGCAAACAAGGCTGATCGATCAGTCTCTCTTCCAGGACTTTGAATCCTGAATCCAGTGTCTGTCAGGCACAGCAAACATGGTTGGTCTCAGGCGCTTTCTCTTCCAGTAATTGGTCTGATCACGAGCCAATCAGAAGCCTAGCATGAGCATGCTCAGGAGCTTGGCACGGGGGTGTTAACAGCTGTTGGTAATTGTAATTAGTAAATGTTTGCTATATAAGCTTGCTTGTTTCCGCATTAAACCGAGCCTGGTCTTCAGAACTCGAGTTTCCGGCATGGTGTTAGGGTCGCACTCACCCTCCTTACCCACACAGGCCGCTCCTGTTCCACTTTACAACAGGTTGGAACTGATTTATCTGAGCGTCCTTGTTGGCGATGAGGCTACTGATGGTCCCTGCCGGCTGGGTGCTCACTGTCTGCCCCTTCCAGGATGGGCTCTTCAATTGTTCCTAGAAATCTGTGAACTACTCAAAAATTTACAAGTAAAGTCTTTTTTGGGGGGAAGTTCTGGTTCTAAGTAAGCCAGTGAGTGTCTGCTGCTTGCCACCAAAGAATGTCACTGGGCATAGCTCTGTAAGATTGGAGGTGCTGCGAAGATAGGACTCTGTCCTTTTCACTGACCACATAGGGTAAGTTCAAAATATCATGAAAGCACGCTCAGGAAAACAATAGAAAAGGACATGAAAGTGATCAGTTAAAATCATAATGCATTAATACAGGCTAATCTGCAATATCAAAATACAGATACTCAGAACTTAATTCTTCATTCCTCAGGATCCTCTGGAAAGCACACTTTCATCCTAGAAGGCCTTTACAGATTTGCAGTGTTTAGAATAAGCATCAACCCAGAGCAGAGAAGGTTCTCAGGCAGAGTAGTGGAAGCTTGTAATCCAAGGGCATTTTGTGGCCTTGAGTTGGGCCTCCTTACCTCCACCTGTGATTAGTATGTTGAAGTCCTAACACCGAGTACCTCCAAATGTGACTGTCTTTGAAGACGGAGCCACTGAAGAGGTGAACAAGTTAATACGATAAAGGTAGGGTGGACCTTAATCCACTCTGACCTTGGAAGGAGAGGAAATTTGGCCAGGTGTGTAATCTCAGTAACGTGGGAGGCTGAGGCAGGAGGTTCATAGTTAAAGGTCAGCCTCAGCAACTTAGTGAAGCCCTCTCTCAAAACTAAAAAGATAAAAAGGGCTCGGGGGAGAGAGAGATGTCAAGCGTGGGCCTGCAGAGGGACAACCATGTGAAGAGGGAGCAAGAAGGCAGCCATCTACACTCCAAGGAGAGGGGCTTCTGGAGAAATCAACCTTGCCAGCAACTTGACCTTAAACTTTCAGCCTCCAAAACTTTAACAAGTTTCTGTTGTTGCCTGGTCTGTGGTGTTCTCTTATGGCAGCAAATTACTATAGGCATGTAAGTCAACAATAGCAGCTGAAAGTGGAACCAGAGATTCAGATGAAACTAGATTCTCTACTTCACCAACTCCTTTCTGGGTTCTTGTCTTGCAAATTTGTAGAATAAAACCCATGGACAATAACGGAAGGCAAAAGCGAATGGAGTAGGATTTATTTAAGCCAGAAGAAAAGAAAGAATTCCTTCTAGGTGAGAAGGGAAGTGATAGTAAGTTTTCCACCTAAATGTACTAGTTTAAGGGCTTACGTAGCTTCTGCAAGGGGCATTGGCCCAAATCCATGCTAAACAGGTATTGACTGGGGAGGTGTTAAGGCTACTGGTTGAAATCTATGTAAAACAGGTATTGAACATGTCCCAAGCCTATTGGCTCAGCCCTCCTGTGAACTTCTAACTGGCTGTGTCCTTTAGCCCTTGACTTTGAACTTTCCAGTAATTTTCATTTGAGTCCATCCCCAATTCCAACACCCCACACAAGGACAAAGGAATTGGATGGTATGTTTGGAATGTTTCTACAGGTTAACCTCATGGAGTGTTTTTTGTTTGCTTGTTTTGGTGCAGAGATTGGACTCAGGGGCACTCCACCACTGACCCTGGTTTGTATTTTATTTAGAGACAGGGTCTCACTGAGTTGCTTAGCAGCTCACCATTGCTGCGGCTGGCTTTGAATTCATGATCCTCCTGCCTCAGCCTCCTGAGCTGCGGGATTACAGGTGTGGGTCACCATGCTGGGCTTGGAGTGGTCTTTACATTTGGAAAAAACCTTAATTGGGGATCTATTACTTTTTAAAAAGCCTTCATTGGGACCCATTAACTATACCATCTTATTCAAAAAGATATGGACAAGTCGTCAAAGCATCCAAAGATCGATGGTCCTCCAAAGCCTGAGTCACAGTTCAGAGGTTTTATAGCTCATGGTGGAGACGGAGAAGGAAAGTAAGTGATGGGCACCTTCATCCTCACAGTCTCTGAGGCTGCTCACCCCGACCCCATTGCTCAGCAGGAAGAGCATGTACTAGAAGGTGGTACACAGGGCAGAGGCTGATGTCCTATAAACAGCGAAGAGTCACAACATGAGGATATGAATGACATGGGAGGATAATTGTATAAAGGAAAACCAGAGTGGTTTTTTTTTTTTTGCGGTGCTGAGGATTGAACCCAGGGCCTTCCAGAGTGGTTTTGAGTGGCCCAAGGTCGATCATGTGCTGTGTACATAAAAGTTAGGCTGAATCTAATCTCTATACCCAAGGAGAGGAAAAACAAATATTTTTAAGTAAAGTAAAATGGTAAGAAGGGTTGGGGTGGAGATTCTGTTGAATCTGCCTGGAGATCTCCTGCCACTTCTGCATTCTGGACAGCCAGGGGCAGGAGGACCTGCCTTCTGGCCGATGGGGCCCAGGGCTCAGCATGGGAGGAGGTGCGCCATCTGTGAAGCTTTCCTGCTGAGGGGGACTAGTAATCCAGTCTTCTCTGCTCCCGTAGGACCACTGAATATTTCAGTGAAACACCAGCTACAAGGGAGCTGAGATCTGAGAAATGGTGCAAGGAAAGGGAGAAGCCATTGTGACTTCACCTCTGGATTCCACAGGAGCCATTGCATTTCCATACACATTACCCGGAGAAGTTCCAGCCCAGGTGAGAAGAGTCAGCCTGCATTGTTTTGCTTTCAGGTCACAAGGGGGTGCCTTAAGGAGCTGCCACAACTGTGTCTGGAGGGCTCAGGAGTCCTGACTGTGAGGTCAATCTGATCAGAGGCTCTGCAGGAGGGTCAGGCCAGCTAAGTAGGGGATGTGGGAAGGGGAGTCTAACTGGAAATTTAGAGTGCCACCTTGGATACAGGGTAAGAAGTAGATCTGTAAGAGAGCAAAGAAGGGTGTGGAGAAAGGAATATCACAGACTGGACTGCAGGCTGGTCCTGGGACTGGCTACTCTGGGAATCCAGGCAGTGATGGAGAACACTGAAAATATAGTCTGCCCTTGTATCTGCAGTTATGCATCTGAGAATTCAGCCTACTGTGGTTCAGAAATGCTTGGAAAAAACGGTGTCTCTACTGAACACATACAGATCTTTCCCCCTTATCATTATCCCCCAAGCAGTATAGTATAACTTTGATAGTTTTTAAAATTCTTTCTCAGGTAAGACACGAAGAATTGCTTTTTCTTATACCAGACTGAGGGTTTAGACTGTTCCAATCTCTCTGAAGCCACTTGGACCTTGGGTCCCCATTGACTGGGTGGCTGTGGAAGTCAAGGACAGGGATGATGGTGGAAGTCAGTTGAATGGGAATCTTGATGGAGTGGGCATGGTGGGTAAGGAAAAAGAGACCTGAGGAGTCGGTTCTGGTTCTGAAGAGAAGTGCAGACTGAAGATCTCACTGTGGGAGCATTCAGCAGATTGATGGGTTTTTACATTCATGAGAATGGAGTGAAAATCCTAGGAGAGTGTGAATACAGAAGCAGGAGGGAGGTCCATGCATTAACCAGGAAAGGCCAACCTGTTACCAAAACCAACTCTCCACATTTCAAAGACTTCACAATCTGAATTCCTTACCGAGACCTAAAAGGCACTGCATGATCTGGTTTCTGCTGATCCATCTCCAATTGCTCTCCTCTTATTCATGATGCTCCTACTGGTCTCTATTCTCTTTCAACAACACACCAAGATTGTTCCTATCCTGGGGCCTTGACTTTGTTGTGCCCTCTGCTCAGGAGGCTCTCCCCAGACCTTCCCATGACTTCTTCCTGTTCATCCCTTAGATGTGAATTCAAATATTATTTCCTTAGAAAGGTCACATCCTACCTCCATTCCCAATCACCCTTTGCCTTGTTACCTTGTTTTATGTTTCCATAGCGTTTGATTCATTGGCTTGCATACTGATGGCCAGAATCTCTCCTCTAGAATATACATCCATGAAATCAGGAACATGTTAAGCCTCATTCTCTGTCATATTACTAGAACAGAAATGAGGCACATGATAAGTACTCACTAAATATCTATTGAATCCATGAAAGAAGGAAGAAAGGAGGGGTCCAGCTGGGAGATGCTGCTAAGAGCTTGAGCAAGATTAGAGATGGGTAAAGGACTTTGGCATTGAGAATATGGAGTTCCTTGGTGACCTTGGAAAGAACAATTTATATATATATTTCTAAGACATGGAATCTCTCTGGGAGGGAAAAGGGAAATACTGGGGAATGATATTGGCCAAATTATATTGTTACATAGTATGCATGTATGAATATGTAACAACAGATCCCACCATTATGTCCAACTATAATGCACCAATAAAAAGTATGGGGGAAAAAGACATAGAGTCTATGTTGTCCAGGCAGATCCCGGATTCCTGTGCTCAAGGAATCCTCCTGTTCCAGACTCCTAAGTAGCTGGGACTCTAGATGGGCCAAAAGAGCAATCTGTGGGTAGAGAGTGAATGGGAGGTGGTGACATGGGGACAGTGCATGTGGTCAGCTCTTTTGATGATTTTTTTCTGTGAAGCAAAGCAAGAAATGGAATGACAATGGGAGGGAAGGTGCTGCTATGGGAGGTTTCGTGGTATTTAAGAGGGAAGAGACTATAACATGGTTAGATCTTAGCCGTGTCGGGGAGAGACAGGAGAACCAGGTGAATGAGGTCCTTGAGGAGGAGAGAGAGGATGAGGTCCAGAGCGCATCTGGAAGGATCATTCTTCTGTGGGAGGAAAGACATTTCCCCTGGTGAAATTAGTGCAGGTAAGGGTAGGTGGGTATCTAGGCCATGGGGATCATGGTTTCAATGGTGGGAATGGGGGTTTTTAGTTTGATGGGTCCAGTTTTCTCAACGAAGTGCTAAGGTCTCCTCTCTAGTCTGTATTTGCGTTCAAAAATTTGCTCTATTATAAGGTGCTTGTAGATAAATATTAGATTTGCCCTGAATGAGTGCTTTTCCTAGAATATATTCTTGTGAGAACAGCTTACTCACTCTGTGTGTGTGTGTGTGTGTGTGTGTGTGTGTGTGTGTAATCTCATTAACGAAACCAAATCGTTTATGAGAAAATTCTTTTGACATTGTGGGCTCTGCAAGAGGTTTCAGGCTGGGGGTGGCCTCATGTGCACCAAGTGGAGGTTCTAGTCCTTGTACCTGTTCTGCCCAAAGACCAGTGATTCTGAACTCTTCTTTTATGGCTACTTGTACTTTCAGGATGACATTGGTTATTGTAAAACTTGCAAAAGGGCGGCGTGTAAAGCTCCCAAAGGCGGTGGGTAGCGAAAGAAGCTCGCCAGGCGGGTTCGCCAGAGTCAGACAAAAGTAGTAGCTTGATTTATTGGAATGTGTGTCCTGGGCGAAATCTCCAGCCCCCCAGGGTGAACGTCGGGGTGGGAGAGCCAGGAGAAATCGCATGTGGCTTTGGCTGCTCAGGGTTTTTATACAGAGGAAAGGGGTCAAGGGGTCCTGCCCAGGAAAAGGTGGACCCAAGGTGGACATCAGGGTCAGCAGGTCTGCCTCATTGGTCACTTCTGGCACAGTGTGTTGCTAGGTGACCTTGTTCCCTCCCCCTGCAGTCGCCCAATTCGACTTAACAGTTATGTCAAGGGCAATTGCTGAATTTGCAAAAGAAATTAATTTTAAATCATCTTCCTTTAGAAATGAAAATGGACCACACGACTCTTTAAAAAGGGAGGTGGAAACAGGAGATGTTTGTTGAGTGGGCACAGAGTGACTCATGTTTGGTTTCCAGGACTCCTCTATCCTCTTGGTGTGCCCAGTGATGCCCAAGGACCACTCCCAGGTCACCTCTCTGATCAGACCCTGTGACCCTCCCCTCTCGGCTGTCTCACACCCATCAGGCTAGGAGCATTCTTTTGCTACCTCTGAAATCTGACTCCCTCCAGGAAGTTTTCCCTGAGTTTCTGAGTGGCTCTGTGTGCCCCTCCTCCTCCCGGATGTCTGGCCGGGACTTTGTTTTCTGAGGCTTCCTCCTCCTTGTCCCCCACTCCATCTCTCCTGCAACAGGTTGGGTCAGAAACCACATTCCAGACTTCCTCAGCCCATCCTGCTTGTGTTGATTTTGGTTTCCTATTTGATCCACAATGTTTATCCTATTACTTTTTATTTGTTCAAGGCATTATCATATTTTGAAGTATCAATGACTGTATTTTTCTCTCTTGACTATTTTGATTTTCTTCCCTGTAACTCTTTACTGTTCAAACAGGGCTCTCTCTCTCTCTCTCTCTCTCTCTCTCTCTCTCTCTCTCTCTCTC
>JAJEJO010005195.1:183457-215431 GCA_020662805.1 Glaucomys volans
CTCTCTCTCTCTCTCTCTCTCTCTCTCTCTCTCTCTCTCTCTCTCTCTCTCTCTGATTTCTTGTAGACTAAAGAAGTAATTTCTCAGTTTTTGATATTCAAATTTAACCCAAACATATGTTAAAAAAGAGATGTAGCCTTCAAATTAGGCTTTCAAGAAAGAGAAGCCTGTTGACTCAGAATTTTGAAGGCTGCTTTTGATTACTTTACAACCGAGAGGACTGAATTTGGAGTAATCCAGAGTGGGAGGCTGCGGATAGGATGTGAAGAAAGTTCTTGCCTTCCAGGAAGGAAGAACACAGCCATGGTAGGTAAGGCTTAATAGAAAGGTCAGGTGGGAGGGTTCTGCTCTGCCTTTGGGCATTAAGTCTGCAGATGGCAGAGGTGACTCTGTTGAAAAAACATACTCAGGTGGACTTGGAGGAAGTCCAAGAACATCAGGGCTGATCCCTGCTTCCTTGGGATTGTGCTGGGAGAGAGGAGGCCTCTCAAACAAGCTCTGGCTGTGTGTGGTTCAGAGCCAATGTACATGGGAAAGACTGAATAGCTGAAGTGAAGGACTGTGTCTCACAGGGAGCAAGGGAGTGCTGGGGAAACAGGTAGAGAAGATGCTTGGTTTTACAGATTTCTAGGGCTGGCCAGCCAGTGGGGCCATGGCCTCATCTGTGGACACTGGCAATGGATGCCCGAACAGTGCCCACAGGACAGGGTGGTCTAAGCCATGCTTGGGATATCCCAAGGTCCAGATGCCCAAGGTTGGAACGTTGCTTCAGTTGGGTACCATGAAATTTCAGATGAATCAAATGCTTGGGGGACAGAATGAATGATTCAATCGACTCACATTTTTATAGCAGTTCACAGTTGGGCCAGGTAAGGGGAGTACCGTGGGTAAGGACCATGGACAGTTTAGGAGGTGAGGTGAAGTGGCAATCAAAGTGGACTCAGTGCCAGGCATTCGAATCTTCTGTCTCCAAACCTAACACCTGGATTTACACTGCCTTCCCAGTCATTTACACTGGGACCTTATTGATGTCATTGATGATGACTTCTAAAGTTCAGCTCTCTTATGTGACTACAAAGGTTGTGTCCCCAAGCTACCTTCAGCCCCGGCTTTCTGCTTCCCATTCCATGGCACTGTGAGGGACTGGGCCAGCCCACCGTGCTCCACGAGGCAGGAGTAGGGGGCTCTATCCTGAGGGGGGACTCCCACCACCACCCAGGACTGGTAAGCACCATTCCCACTGGGAAGAATCTCTCCCCCTGCTTCAGATTCTTGCACCTCTCCAGCTCGAGTCCAGTGAAGACCAATTCTTTGTGGGTAGAAGTCATAGGCCAGGCATTTGAGTGTTCTGTTTCTTCCTGGGGCCACATGACTGGTGATTGACACAGAGGGAGGATCTGTGGAGGGACAGAAGATGGACACTGAGGGCTTGAGGTGGACTTTTCCCTTGTCATGTCCCTTCCGTCCCCAAATTCCAGGATGTCACTAGCAGTAGATCTCTAAGCTCTGCACATACCTCTCCCAAGAAATTTAAGATCAGGGAAGACAGGCTTCTCTGTTGGGCCATGGAGTATCTGTGGCTATTCTCTTGCCTTCCTCCCCACCCCACTGTGTATTGACTTCTGATGGCAATAAGTTGTGATTCCCTATATGCTTCCCTGTTGCCCCCGATCTCAATGGGGTTTGTAGTTCCCTGCTCCCCTAGTCCCGGTCCAGCTCCTTGGCTCTTCCTGCATCTCTGTCCATCAAACTCTTCCCTGCTGCCTTGCAGTCTTCTTTCTCACTACATCTCCAATCAAAGCCCCAGCTTGTGGGACTCAGTTCTGCTCACACTTGCTGTCCTTCCAGGCTGGACATCTCTCTACAAACAAGAGGCATCAGAGTGGAAAGAAGGATCTCTGGGATTTGAACTCTGAAACATGGAATTTGAAACCCAATGCTGTCTCTTATGGACAGTATTAACCTAGCCTCTTTGACCCCCAATTTCTTCATCTATGGATGGGGAGTCATTTAGGAAGGTTACCATTGAGACAGTGGTTTTCCTGGCCCATCCAATCTGAAATGTTGATTAATTTGGTTTTAGATCTCACCTCCAATTCTCTCAGGGGAGGAATGAATTCTAGAAAGTGGAAAGTGGGGGACCCAAGGATACCCAGGAATGGATGGAAGCAGCCTGAGATGATCCCCTGAGCTCCCACCCTGAGATCATCTTGATCTTTCTCAGCTCAGTACTGGGAGTAGGTCACAGGAAGCACTGAGTACCTTGGTGATCCAGGTGAGTCTTGCTGTAGTTCAGGTACCTCTGCAGCATCTCAGGGCACTCCTCCTCCAGGTATGCCTTGGCCCGCTGCGCATAGACTTTTTCTGCTTCCCACTTCTTCTTGGTGTTCAGGGCTGCTGGGTCCAAGGGGACCCAGGCTGGGATTTCTTTGTTGAATTCAATGAAGTCCTGTCCATCATAGGCATACCTCCAGAATGCTCCACTGTTTCTGTTATCCCGGATCACACAGCCGAACATTCCCTGAAAGGTGTGAGACCCTGAAGCCTCCCCCGACCCCATAGGAGGCCAGTCAGCCTGGTGCCAAATCCAGCTGAAAAACTCCCGTTCCTACACACCGTGCAACCAACGAGGAGGAAAGGTTTTAGATCTCTCCTTTTCTCTCAGTTCTAGGTGGAGTTCATCTCTCCTCTTGAAAAAACACAATTTGATCCCTTCCCCCCTCTTTCCCATTGGTTGACCTCTTTCTTCTGAGTCTTCAAAACATCAACCCCCTTGCTCATGCACGACTCTCAGAAATCGACCTCCTGAGGGCTGGTTCAATCTTGAGTAGTGCTGCTGGCTCAGGGCCTGACAGCTCAAACCCCAGATCTCTCCCTACCCCACTGGCCGTTCATGAGCTTGAGCCTTAACTCTCTATGCTTTTCATATCTGAAAAATGGCAATGACAACAGTGCTGTTTTAGGAGGCTATTTTGATTGTGAGATGTGTCAATATCTGTGCCTGGAACATAATAAGTGCTCAATAAAAAGTCAGCCACCATCACTTTCTAATACTTTGCTCATAATTTTCTCTTGTCATCCTCTTTTCTCATAATTCCTCACTTCAACATTTCTATTACAGTCTTCCAGTGTCCTTCCTCCTTCTATGTGTGACACACAGCCCAGACCATTTTTCTTACCAAGACTTCCCATGCCACATCCTTTCAGATTTATATTGTTAACTCTTGCCTTCTTTTGAAAACCTCGAGATTCCAGGTGGCTTCTTGGATATTTTTTAACTCAGAAGCTCATCCTTGTATTCTACCTTCAGTTCATCAGGCCTGAGATTGGTTACCTTGGCGGGTAGACAGTGTGGTTTTGCCCTGGCCCTGCCATCTAATCCTGCTCCTCATGGACAGGAGGATCTTCATGAGTCCAGGTAACTCTAACAGTCTGTGGGTTTTGAACCCAACACTTCCTGAGCTGCTAGTATGGACCATGATTTGTGCTAGGTATTTTCTCTCTATTCATTCAATATACTTCAGCTGAGCAAATAGTATTGGCTGGTTGGCTGCACTTCATCCTAGGCCCCCAGGGCTGCAGGGGAGAACAAGACACAAGCTGCACCCTTCATGGAACGGACGCAGGTACTTTTACAGAACTTCATGGAGGCAGGTCTCAATCCTCCAGATAATTAAGAAACTTGCTTTCTGTCAAGCAGCTACTGACTGGAGGAATTCACCACGTGAACTCAGCTCTGACTGACTCCAGGGTTACTCACCACCAGCCACTTGACATCCCTGAACAAGGACGAGCCTCACTTCCTGTGTGAGCTGAGGCCTGGAGCAAGGGGTGGGGGGCATATGGAAAGAGGAAGCAGATGTGCTGGGGGAGGGGCAGTTGGGTCCAGATGTGTCAGTGTATTTCTATTTGTGCCTCTTGGTCTTCCTTTGGGAGAGGGACTATCTCTGTCCTGTTGGTCCCTTTCCACTCACAAGTTGGGGGCTGCCTCTTGAGCGAACTCCCTCCCAGTGGCCTGCAATCCACTGACCTTTGCTGTCCTTGTGGTAGTCCATGATGTCTTTCAGGGTCACCAGGAAGATTTCCTCCCTGGCCTTCTGAAGTTGGCTCTCCTTCTCCCAGTCCTCCATTCCTTCCACTTGGCTCCATGGTCCCAGGGGCTCTGCTTTCCTGCCTTCACTATCATAGTGGAAGAAGGCTTTGTCATTGAGGAAGGCAGTGGCCTGAAATCTGGGGAGGCCTTTACTGGGCCTGGACACCCCGGTGTAGAGAAAGGCCAGAGAATAAGGACCTGGAAAAGATGAGAAGACTCGGAGGGTGGGGTCCATGCATGGGAGGCCCGCTGTGCACCAGGAGGGAAGACCTGTTCCCTTTCATGCGTCTTCCCCAGCTCTCCTGACCACATCAGCCTCACACCACTGGAAATTTGCACAAGGAAATGGACTCGGCTTTTATTCTGGGGCTGACTTTTCTGAGACCATTCTATGTCCTCTGCTTGGCATGTAAGCTAACATTTGTCAACTTTTCTGTGGACATATTGGGACCATGTGACTGACTTCTGGCAAAAGGGAAAGTAAGTGGAGGTAGCTCATTCTTCTGGTCCTATGAGTTGGCTTGCACCTTCTCTCTCCCTTTTAGGCAATGACCGTGGGGACCACACAGCCTGGATCCCTAAGTCACCTCATGGAGAAGAGGAAAGTTGCCTGATCTGCACCGAACTTGACAATAACCTGACAGATACATAGTGTTAGAAAATGTAGGAAGGAGAATTTACTAGAAAATCCAAGAAATGACTCAAGATGGGTCAGTACAGGGTAAGACTAGGATGACTCTCAGTATTCTGAGGGATACTTGCGTTTTGGTACCAGGCAGCAACTGGAAGAGGGGAACATTTCCATAATGAATTCCACAATTGTTCATGATAGAGTTCACATGGGTTTTAATAATGTTGGGGCCATATGGCAGATTCCTAGTTGTAGTGCTGAAATTATTCTTGCTAATTAGTTTATAATAAATGTGATTAACATTTAAATCAGTTGTGGAAGTGAAATCTCAGTGGAGACCCCAGAAAAGTAGAGCAACTGCCATGCCTACCCAGGAAAGCCACCAACATCAGCTTGCAGGTGCAGAAAACACCATTAGGCTGTTGAATATCAAATTGAGGGGCAGGGCAGCCCAGGACTTCAGGACTCACTTCTCATAGCAGTGTGCACAAGATGCTGGACTTGGAACTTTAGGATTTAGTGTCTGCCCTGCTGAGTTTGGTTTTCCTTTGGGTCAGTGGCTCCTTTCTACTCTCTTGTTCCTCCCATTTGGAATGGGAATGCATACCCTGTCCGCCCCATTGTATATCTTAAGTAGATAACTTGTTTTGATTTTTCAGGTTCAAAACTGCAAGGAGTTTGCCTTGAGTCTCAGTTGAGTCTTTGAATTTTGAATTAATGCTGGCTGAGTTAAGACTGTGGGACTACTGGGAATGAATGATTACATATTTTGCATTATGAGAAGGATATGAAACCATGGGGGTCAGGTGTGGAAAGCTAAGAAGAGAGAGAAAAAACAAATGGATATCTGTTCTCCCTGTTGTGTTGCCCACAAGAAGGTCATCATCAGATTAGGCCCCTAGAACCACGCACCTCCAGAACCTTCAGTCAAAATAAACCCTTTTTCTTTATAAAGTTAACCCACCTCTGCTGTTTTATCACAGTGATGAAAAAGCTAACTAAATATACCAGTAGACCCTGAGTAAAGCAGATTATTCTCCATAATGTGGATGGGTCTCATCCAACTGGTTGAAGGTCCCAAGAGAAGAGACTGACTCCCCCGCCACAAAAGAAAGAATCTAGTCTCTGGACTATGTTTGGAGTCAAGACTGCAACATTACTCTTCCTCTAATCTCCCATCTGCTGGCCTGCTCTGCAGATTTAGGACCCTACAACTGTGTACCCAATTCCTTAAAATAAAATTCTTTCCCTTTATTTTTTAAAAAAATCTATCTATCTACCTACCTACCTACCTACCTACCTATCATCTTCTATCTATTATCCATCCATTCCTCCATCCTATTCTGTCTCTCTGGAGAACCCCGACTAATTCAGATTTTGGGATAGAATGTGCTTAACATTCTAAATGTGATTGTTATAAAATAAACATAAAAAACTATTTAACAATTTGTGACTGCAAGGAATTTTAAACTTACACAAATTAGAAACCCCTAGCTCATCTCTTTTCATTCTGAACCTTGATGCCACGAACAGTCTTGTTCCCGGTGGGGTGAGGACCTGCCTTTCTGCTTGCCCCTGGGGAATCAATTTCAATCTCAATCTCTCTCTCTCTCTCTCTCTCTCTCTCTCTCTCTCTCTCTCTCTGAGTCAGGCAGGTGTCTGCACATTGGAAGGAAGGGAGGAACAGGTTAGAAGCAGCTCTCTCTGTGTGGTTTCTGCGTCATCCTGTCATTTAATCCCAGGAAAGTCACTTTGCCTTTCTGCGTCTTAGTTTTTTTCATTTGGGTTTTAGATTGAGATTCTTTAAGGTCTTAATGAGCAGAAGTCCAGAACCTCCCTAAATGCTTCCAGAAGTGAGCTGAGTTCTTTGATGGCCTTACACACCCATGACTATGATATGCCCGGGAATCCCAGCCACATGGGGCCCTTCTGTCTTGTTCTTTGCCTTCCCGCCATTCTTCTCCAGCTCCTATCCCTTGCTTTCCCCACTCACCAGATTGGGTCTCCTGGGGGACTGCAGAACCCAGAAGGAGCGGCAGAGACAGCAGAACAGGTACCATTTTAACCATCGTGCTGGAAGGTTCTGGACAGGAAATAACTGTTTCTTTGGGCCCTGGCGCCCTGCCCAGGGGAGGTGAATTCATAGGCCAATGAGGGAGCCAGGATGGGTTCCTCCCCAAACAGTGAGAAAAAAGGATTCATGAACTGGCTGGGCAGTGTGTGGTCAGGGGGTCTACAGACAGGCTCGGCACACAGAGCTGAGATAGTTGACCTCAGGACCTGGACTCTGTATTCCTTGGATGAAAGAATTCCAGTGGGTGAGAGGTGTGAGTGGCGAGTGGCAATGTCTGGGATGTGTGTCTGTTGTGACATCACTGCCCAGGGGATCATTTGAAGGGGGATTGGGGTGTTGTGGACTATAATTCACCCTCCCCTCTGGAAAAGTTCTCCACAAGTCCAAGGCCTGGGTAAACTCCAGCTAGTGAAACTAAGGGAAAACCTAAACAGACTCTCTAGTGTCACTTGCTTTTAGTTGACTTTTAAAACCACTAATTTTGAAGGTCACAACTGAGCAATATAATATTAATCTCCCAGTAGCTTTGCTACTGACGAGTGGGTCATGTTGATAACAGTTGCCTACGTTACTTTACAGGGCCTTGAAAGCCACTGACTTTTCACTTGGCTTGCACAAGTGTTCGATGGGTGACCTTTTGATGGCAGAAGGCTGAATCACGTGTTGTCATTTTCGAAACATTAGTCCCATTAAGAGCTATAACTTTTGACTACGCATGCGCAGACCTCTGATGGCTTCATCTCCAAAAATCTTTCCTTGCACCTGAAGCATCCTCCTTCTTTACTCCATAAATATCCCCAAATCTCATCCTTTAGGAGGCAGATTTAAAATCTGGGTCTCGCCCTCCACACTCAGCTGCTTGTGAATAAACTCTTCTTTGCAAAACTCCTTCTTAGTGATTGGCATGCTGTGCGTGCATTGGGTGGTGCGGAATTGGCCTGATTTGGCAGCGCACGGGGGCAACCATCACTCTCCCGCACCCTCCCCCTCACAGGAGCGCTGTCTGGAGGACATCTCCACCTCTTTACCTTTCCACGCCTGGGAAATCCCAACCTTCCGCCACCGCAGCAGAAACAGCCAGAAACAGGTGTACGCATGGCTGAGGCTCAGCAAGCACCTGCTCCTGTCCTGACCGCTGAGTCAGGAGTCAGGGAGACGAAGCGGGAGCAGGGGACATCCCTTCCTGGTGGGTCTTGGCCGTGATCCAGCGGCGGTGGATCGCGGGGCAGCCGCGGCTACGCAGGCGCAGGCGTCCTGTCCAGATGGCACCTGGCATCTGGCGCCCCCTGCAGGCAGCTGCAGTGCATCGGTGAAGTGATTATGACTGGCTTCTGCCTAATTCTGAGCCAGGGTTCTCCAGCCCTTTGGTGGACTCTGAGCACTAACCAATCAATCAATAAATAAACTTTCTGCTTAAAGTCAGAACTCGGTTCTGTTTCCAGCAACGATTGATCCCGAGAGATACGGAAATTGGTACCAGGATTATTTTCAAGCAGTAGTCTTTCAGGGAGATGGAGGGCTGGGAATCTGAGATTGGTTATAGGCCAGACTGGCCTGAAGGCAGGAAAAACAGAGGACTTGGGGAATCTTTGCTGGCCTGATATACAGTGGTGGGTAAAACTGTGCCTTGCGCTCTCTCTTGTGGTCGACAGGAGCGCAACACTCATTGAAGGTAACCCTTCAAGTCCCCAGGGAGGTGGAGGTGATGCTACAGGATAGTGTGAAGGACATGAGGAATCCAAGGACTGAGGGATGGGACCTTTGAGCCCTAAAGTGGCAGGAAATTAGGAATTTAGCCAGACCCCATTTCAAAATAAAAAATAAAAAGGGCTGGGATATGGCTCAGTGGTAAATTGCCCCCCCCCCACTTCAATCCCAGTATCTATCAATTATCTATCTATATCTATATGTAAATACTGAAATTATTGACTTAAACTATAGTCTGAAAGTTAGGCAATTTCTATGACAGTGCAGAGATAATCTGTCTTTTGCAGTTGCAATCATGAAACAGGTGAAAAAACCCTACAAATACCTACTTATTGAAATCTAACAACAACAACAAAAAATTAGGTTTTGTAACCCAATTGCCCAAATCTAATAAATCTAATAACAATATACGATCCAGGCATCCCTACCAATTTTGTAGGATGGCCCATGCTAAAATTCTCAAATCTGGTGTGGCTTCGGGAAAGACCTCCTGGGGGGTGTCCTGGGTGAGCGGGACATTGGACCGGGGTAGGCTTTCTGTAGGCAGAGAGGGAGCAAATTTCATAAGGACAGGTATAGTGTCTGTCATATCCCTTTCTCTGTCCCTTCTGCTTAGCCCAGTGCTTGGCAGAAAGAAGGCATCGGTAAACACACCCATAGTTCAGTGGGTAAATGGGCAAAGACACAAAGAGCAGCAGGAGACGTATTGAGGGGATCAACTTGGTGGAAAGAGTTTATAAAGATGACTGAAGGGTTGGGTAGATGGGGTAACAAATATAAAAAGGAAATGCAATACACAATGGAATAATACTCAGCCATAAAGAAGAATAAAATTATGGCATTTACAGATAAATGGATGGACTTGGAGGATATTGTAAGATCAGGCTGGGGTAAATTGATTAGACAATGGTAATAGGAGAACAGACAGGCCAGATGTAAGTCAAAAACAAACTTTATTGGGGGAAGCTCCTGGGCGAGGTTCTCTGGTCCAGCAGGGTGCTGGCTGGAGAAGGCCCACGTGGCCTCTGTGTGGCTGGGTCTTTCTAACCCCGAGGTGGGGGAGGGGAAGCTCAAGAAGTCTGCGTCCTCCTGGGATTGGCTGGAGTTGTTTGTCAGCGCCTGATTGGTTACTTCTTTGGGCAGGTGCAGGTTACATTGTTTCTCTGCGCATGCGCAGGCTGCTTGATGCCTTGCCCATTTAGTCGCCCTGAATCCATGGAATAGCTTCTTCCTTGGCAAAGATACATTGTTTCTCCGCACATGCGCAGGTTACTTGATGCCTTACCCCATCTAGTTGCCTTGCACTGCCCTAACAGATATCATTCTGAGTGAAATAAGCCAATCCCCCAAAACCAAAGGCCAAATGTTTTCTCTGATAAGTGGATGCTAATAACATGATGGGGGGGCGGGGTAAGGGGAGAATGCAGAAAGTTGGACTGTGTAGGGGAGGGGGCAGGGAGAAGGAAAGATGGTGGAATGAGATGAACATCCTTACCCTATGGACATGTTTGATTACATGAATGGTGTGACTCTACATCGTGCATCACCAGAGAAATGAAAAGTTGCACTCCATTTGTGTACCATGAATCAACATGCATTTTGCTGTCATGTTTAACTAAATAGAACAAACAATTAAAAAAAGGAAATGCAATCAGATTCCTGAGATTTCCCCAGTCCAGTGACTGTCCCTGCCACCCTGTGAATGAGGATTGTTCTGTGATGTGTCCTTTTCCTCCCAACCCTTGTTCTCTGATTGCCCCACTTCCCTAGGTCAGCAGCTCTCAATCTCTCTGTGACATCTTCTTCTTTGCTGATTATTATCAACATATTTTTTTATGCATAAAACAAAATATACTAGATACAGAGGAAACCAAGTAAACAGTAATCAGGTCTTTCCATGAAACTCTGGACCAATGGCTGTTTGCAGAGAGCTCCCCCAAGTACAACATGACATGCTATTCTAAAGCAACCAAGGGATAACTAAATAAGGAGATAATTTGTGTCAGTGAAACTTTCTTGGGGTAGGGCATCCTCTGATTGCACTTGAAGTTGGTCCTACCTGCAGGAGAATCTGTTGGTGGTACTTTGTTGGGTGGGTAGGGAGTGACCCACCTTTGGTTTCCTGGACCCCCTCTATCCTCTTGGGGTCCCCAGTCAATGCCCACGGTCTACTCTCTTGTCACCTGCCTTGTCAGGCCCCTGTGACCCGCCGTTGTCAGTCTCAGACCCAACTAGTTAGGAACAATCTTTTGTCCTCTTCTTGGGAAGCTACCCCACTCCCATTTTATTTTATGATTATGTCGTCACTCTTTAATTGGTGCATCACAGTTGTATAGAATGGTGGGATTTGTTGTCATACATTCATACTTGCACACAATATAAAAACATAATTTGGTCAATATCACTCTCAGCATTTCCCCCTCCCTTCTTCTCCCTCCCAGTTCCTTTGTTTTCCTCTACTCTACTGATCTCCCATGGATTTCCATGAGACCTTTATCCCTCCCTCCCAAGTCCCTACCATCTTTCTTTTCCTTCTCCTCTCAAGATTCCACATATGAGAGAACACATACTGTTAGGTCTAATCGGGCGGCTGCAGGGGGAGGGAGCAAAGTCACCTGGCAACACACTGTGCCAGAAGTGACCAATGAGGCAGACCTGCTGACCCTGATGTCCACCTTGGGTCCACCTTTTCCTGGGCAGGACCTTGACCCCTTTCCTCTGTATAAAAACCCTGAGCAGCCAAAGCCACGTGTGATTTCTTCTGGCTCTCCCACGCCGACTTTCAACGTGGGGAGCTGGAGATTTCGCCTGGGACACAGACTCCAATAAATCTCAAGCCACTACTTTTGTCTGACTCTGGTGAACCCGCCTTGCGAGCTTACTCCTTTGGCCACCTGCCGCCTTTGCGAGCTTTACCCACCGCCTTTTGCGAGCTTTACACAAACAACCCTTGACCTGAGTTTGGCTTATTTCGCTTAACATAATGATCTCAAGTTCCATCCATTTTCCTGCAAATGATCCAATTTTATTTTTCTTTATGGCTGGATAAAACTCCATTATGTATATATGTCACATTTTCTTTATCCATTCCCCCACTGATGGACACCTAGGCTGGTTCCATAGTTTGGCTATTGTGAATTGTGTTTGCTGTAAACATGGGTATACAGGTATCGCTGATTTTAAATCTTTAGGATAAATAGTGAGGAGTGGTATAGCTGGGTCATAGGGTGGTTCCATGCCTAGTCCTTTGAGGACGTCCACACCGATTTCTATAGTGGTTGTATTAAAGCACAATGCCACCACAGTGTGAAAATGTTCCTCCTTCCCTGCAGGCTCTCCAGCCTTATTATTAGAATGCTCGAGGGCTTGGCAAGCTGTCTTAAACAGTGACACCCCTTTTGCAATCCTCCCTCGAGGGCTTGGCAAGCTGTCTTAAACAGTGACACCCCTTTTGCAATCCGACTCCCTCCAGGAAGTTTTCTTTGGGTTTCTGAGTGACTCTGTGTCCCTCTCCTCCTCCCAGATACTTGATCTTCGGAGGTTTCCTCCTCCTTGGCCACCTTGCCCCTCTCTCCTGTCAAAGGTGGGGCTGGATCTCACATTCCAATCTCTTTAGCCCTGGCCTGTTTGCTTCCCTCAGTGACCTGAGATTTTTATTCTGTTATGTGCTATTCTTTATTTGTTCAAAATGTCAGGAGTTGCTTTGTAATATCACTGGCTGGGTTATTTCCTTCTGAGTTATTTGTTTTTCTTTCCTAAGTAAATTGAATAACCCTGTCAGAGACAGTATTTATACATATTGCGCACTTGATCCTGTGTGAGAAAAAAATATTAATAGGAACAAGAACTAAGGAAAGACCATGGGGCTTATCCGGGCCAACTTCTTACTGAAACAGCTTGAATTAGGGACAGAATCAGAACTTAGTCTCAGGAGTAAGCTGATAGTGTCTTTCTCAATCCCCAGCCTTGTGGGAAAGTGGGAGCTTTTGTGAATACTTTCAGTGGGTTAAGTAGGATTCTGAGGAACACCATCCTAAGCCTCTAAACCTGCTTCTTTCCATTGGGTCCATCTACCCTCTGAGGTCCCCTCTCCTCAGGGTTCCTTGGTCCATGTCTTCCTCCATGCTGGTGAGTAGAATATAAAATCCAAAATCCCAAACAAACAAACAGCAAGCCCTTAGTTCAGTGGCAGGAAATCCCTCAGCATCTCCGTAGGACACTCCTTCTCCAGGTGGGCCTCAGCTAGCTTCACTTGGATGCTCTCTTCCTCCCACTTCTGCTTGGGGTCCAAGGCTTCTGGGTCCAAGGGGACTCAGGCTGGGATTTTTTGTTGTTGAATTGTCTGTTTTCTCCTACTTTCTTTTTCTTTTTACTGAAGCTCTAATATGTTTCCTAAGCTATATTTTTTAACCCTTTTACTACAGAGTTTTACAAATTCTGCCTTCATGTTTAATTTCTAGGAGTGTTATCTAAATATTCCTCTTTTCTTTAAAAGCATCTCCTGACAGCCGGGTGTGGTGGCACATGCCTGTAATCCTAGCACTTGGGAGGCTGAGGCAGGAGGATCGCAAGTTCAAAGCCAGCCTCAGCAACTTAACGAGGCCCTAAGCAACTCAGTGAGACCCTGTCTCTAAATAAAATACAAAATAGGGCTGGGGATGTGGCGCAGTGGTGGAGTGCCCCTGGGTTCAATCCCCAGTACCAAAAAAAAAAAAAAAAAAAAGCATCTCCTCATTTCTGGGTGTCAATACCTACTCTCTCTGGGTTTATCAGTTTTAGTGGGTCTTCCCCCCACTTTTGGCAGTACTGGGGATTGAACTCAGGGTACCATGCATGCTGGGCAAGAACTCTATCACAGAGCCACACCCCAGCCCTGAGTATTTTAAGTCTGCTTTCTTCCTGACTGAGCTCTGTTTCTGGCTACTTATTACCTTTTTCACTCCTAGGTTTGTCCTTTCTTGTCTGAGATCTATTTCTGATATCTGTTAATCCTCAGGTATCTGCTCATGTTGATGAGTGAGGAGGGGGGAGGCAGAAAAGCTGCTTTGGGGATTTAAGTGTATGCAGGACCCTGCTGACTTCATAATCACTGCAGGGTTAGCTGCTTGCTCATTTAGTTGGGGACCTCCAGTGTCTTTATCTTTAGGTCCTCTCCATTAGGATGGATAAAATTCCCCAGAGAAAACCAGGAAACAGAACCACCCATTGCTGGTTTGGCTCTGGCTCCAGCTGTTGATGGACAACCTGGGACTTTCCAGGGCCAGCGAGGAGGGAAGACCATCCTGTTCCTTAGCTTTCTTAGGGTCTGTGGCTTCATTTGTCTCAAGAGCCCAGGTAGGGACTTAGGTATGCTTTTTTTCCCTTCTGTCACACTTGACAGATGGCAGGGCTGGGATTGGCGTAGATGGTGGCCTCTGCCACTGTCCCTCCCACCCTCATGCTTTAAATCCAAAGCAGCACTTGAAGTTCTGACCTTTGCCCCAAACACACAAGATAGCCTACAACCCTGTACTCTCCTGTGTTTCACGTCCATCAGAGTTATCAAAGATCAGTGGGTGCCATTTGGATGCAATCCTGCTCCAATCAACAAGAACAGTCAATTTACAAACTGCATCTTACTTCTTTGGACAAGTGATCACCCAGCACAAAAATAGGTGTGAGAGGGACTGGGGAGGATGCTGATGGCAGGCAGAGGCATCTGCCATGGGCCTTGGGCTTCCCTGTGTGTTCTTATTGGGCATGTCAAGAATGCAAGGCCGTATTAGACCAGAGACCCTGTGCCTAATAGAAGAAAAAGTAGGCTCAAATCTATATCATGTCATCTTAGGAACTGACTTCCTGCACAAGATTCCTAAAGCATAAGAAGTAAAATCAAGAATGGACAAGTGGGATGGAATCAAACTAAAAAGCTTCTTCACTGCAAAGGAAACAATCAAGAATGTGAAGAGAGTCTACAGAATGGGAGAAAATCTTTACCAACTGTACCTCAGATACAGCATTAATCTCCAGGATATATGAAGAGCTCAAAAAACTTAACACCAACAAAACAGATAACCCAATTAATAAATGGGTTAAGGAACTGAATAGGAACTTCACAGAAGAAATGTGATTGGTCAACAAATATATGAAAGAATGTTCAATATTTCTAGCAGTTAGAGAAGTGCAAATTAAAACTACACTGAGATTTCATCTCACTCCAGTCAGAATGGATAAATGTTGGTGAGGATGTGGGGAAAAAGGCACAATCATACATTGCTGGTGGATTGCAAATTGGTGCAACCACTCTGGAAAGGAGTATGGAGATTCCTCAGAAAACTTGGAATAGAACCACTATTTGACCCAGTTATTCCACTCCTTGGTTTCTATCCAAAGGATATAAGTCAACATACTACAGTGACACAGCCACATCAATGTTTAGAGTGGCTCAATTCACAATAGATAAGCTATGGAACCAGGCTTTCAATAGATGAATGGATAAAGAAACTGTGAGATAGATCTATCTATCTATCTATCTATCTATCTATCTATCTATCTATCTATCTATCTATCATCTATCTATCTATACAATGGAATACTACTCAGCCATAAAAAGAAATGAAATTATGGCATTTGCAGGTAAATGGATGGAACTGGAGACCATCATGCTAAGTGAAACAAGCCAAAGGCTGAATGTTCTCTCTGATTTGAGGATGCTAACTCTCAATAAGGGGATAGTAAGGAAGAACAGAGAACTTTGGATTAGACAAAGGGGAATGAAGGGAAGGGAGGGAGAATGGGAGTAGGAAAGAGAATAGAATGAATTGGAAATGACTTTCCTATGTGCATTGATTACACAACCAATGTAATTCTGAGTCATGTACAACCACAAGAATGAGAAGTAACAGTCCATATATGTATAGTATGTCAAAATACATTCTACTAGTCAGGCTCAGTGCTGCACACCTGTGATCCCAAGCAGCTCCAGAGACTGAAGCAGGAGGATCAAAGCCAGCCTCAGCAAAAGTGAGGCACTAAGCGACTCAGTGAGACCCTGTTTCTAAATTTAAAAAAGAAAAAAAAAATGCATTCTACTGTCATGTGTAAATAATAAGAACCAAAAAAAAAAAAAAAAAAAAAAACAAAACCCAACAAAAAACCCCCCAAAACAACAACAACAAAAAACACAGAATGCAGGGCCCTATTTAATCTTTCTCCAGGCCATTTCTCTGGGTGATGTTTGCAGTGAGGTACTGTCCCCCTTTGGAAAAAGAGCATGCTTGCTTTTAGTTCACTGCAACGACATGCATTCTCCAAGCTGTGTTTCTTGCCTACAACCAATCCCCCTGCCTGCAGAGTACACACCTGGGCTGCTCAGTCACCATCTGTGACTTAGGGGCCCAGGGGACCTCTCACCAGCAGATGCTCCTGTTGCTGGCTGTACCATGATCAGTAGCCCTTTGTCAATGACTCAGCTCTTCTGTCTTCCACCATTATCCAGAAAACTGCGACGGACTAATTTATTGGTTTACACAGAAGATTAAATTCTAGACCTTGGCAAGCACCAGCCCCAGCCAAACCTCCTCCCCCGGCATCATTGGGGTTCCAGTTGTGTGCTGAGCCAATCAACCCAATCAGCGATGTGGGACGGGGTTAAGAGCTACGGTTAGAATTGGGTTGAGCAACCACAGCTGCTAGCTTGAGCGTGCTTGCACAATTTCCGGTTCACCACTTGCAGGGCTACAGGCCAGGACGCTCTGACCCCCGCTGCTGGTCTCCTGGAACTTTGCTATCAGATCAAAGGAGCAACATATAGAAGTGGCCGCTAGGTGGCGTCCGATCACAGCGCACCCGGACGGATCTGCTTCCCGAAGCTCGCGTGGCGACACCTGTCCTGCTCGCCGTGGTGCCTCTACTCCCGTCCTCTCCCACGGCGTTTCAATTCTGGAGGTGGGAGCGCGGCGGGATCCACCCTGGACCACCTCAGAAGCCTCGGCGGATGGTGGTGTGCAGTACTTACGCATTCTCATTTCACGCGTTAGATGAACCTTGGGCAATTTTCCGAAACGTCCCGAGCCCACCATCCTCCGCTGTGCCCATCGGTGCTCAGGCTCAGTCTTGCTCTCCAGACCTGGATCCCTCCTGTTCAGCCTGTGTGTCTACACAGCGTCACCGCGGCGTCCTCTGTTCCTTCCGCGGGGTCTCAGAGGGCCGCAGCCCCCAGGGCTCAGAGTCTGAGAGTGCAGCGGCTCCCTAACCCTGCACCTCGCTTCGCCCATGTCCCTGAAGTGGCTCTGTTAGGGAGTCTTTCCAAGTCCCTGTGGAATTGGTCCTTAGGTCTAACGTTTAACTTCCAGGGTTTCATCTAAGGGTTCATTTGCCCAGCGTAGTGATCGCAATCTTGATGATTGCAAACGGCAAACAGGTTCTTTTTTATTTATTTTTTATTTTTGGAAACCGGGGATTGAATTCAGGGGGCACTAGGCCACTGAGTCACATCCCCAGTCCTATTTTGTATTTTATTCAGAGACAGGGTCTCACTGAGTTGCTTAGCGTCCTGCCTGTGCTGAGGCTGTCTTTGAACCCGCGATCCTCCTACCTCAGCCTCCTGAGCCGCTGGGATTACAGGCGTGCACCACCACCCCAGGCTGCAAAGGGTTTCTTTCTTTCTTTTTAATTTTTTTTTTTAGTTGTAGATGATCCTTTATTTGATCCATTTATTTATATGTGGCGCTGAGACAAGCGCTCTACCACTGAACCACAACCCCAGTCCTTACAGTTTCTTTATCCTGCTTTTATCATCCATGGTCCTGATTCCTGATGTCTCAATCTCCTCCATCCATTTTCAACAATTTGCCATTGTTTTTCCCCTTTGCGAACTCGCACTTTCTGAGATCCACCCCTGCCATGACCAGTGCAGACAGACTCTCGGTTCCTGCTAGGGGGAAGGGGGTTTGAAAAATAAAGATTCACAAACATGGATTTTGAAGATTAAGCTGAGATCAGGTGGAGCTCCGCGCTCTGATGGAGATGCAGATCTAAATAGAGTTATGCCAGCAATCTTTATTCATATTCTCCTTATCAGGTTAAAGACTATGGAAGCATTATTCCTTTATTCAGGAAAGTTACAGAAACCAGGATATCTATGTAGTTGCAATCCACAGTTGCAAAGTGCAATGTTAGGAGCTTGGTGTAGCTCTCAAGAAGGTCCACTGTTAAAAGTCACTGTAAAGTGGCAGGAACCTGAGAAGTGGAACTGGTGAAAGGTTGTAGTGGTCTAGCATAAGAGTTCCTTCCTTCCCAGGAGCTGTGTACCTGAGATCAAGGGCAGAGCTGATGGGACTCTTGCACAGAGCCTCCTCCTGCAGGGCATTGCCACAGCAGCTAAGCATCCCACGCTCTTGCACTAGAACATTCCCAGGCACCAGGTGGCCACAGCCATGAGGGCATCAGAGACCCCCAGTCTCAGTCACTGCTCTCCTATCCTCTGTCACTGCTCTCACACACTCCTATTGGGACTTCAATCTCCTGATTATTTGAAATCCTCTTAACTAGGATTTTACCTGATACAGTGAGCATTATGGCAAATATTCAGATTTCACAGGGACACAGTGCTTGGGTTTGACTCCCCCAGCTCCAACACTATCTGCCAAGTTTGTGAACTCAAGAAAATTACTTAATTTCTGTTTCAATTTCCTCATCACTAAAATAACATAATAATAGTGTTATTATGGAGTTTTTTTTGGTATGTGTGTTTGAGAATTCAATGGTACACAGTACTTAATAAACACCATCTACTATAAATACATAGTGTCCATCACTTCTGTTACTCATGAATTCTGCCCACAAGTTTTCTGTTCCAATGTCCTCCAGGATCCTCTGTGTCTCAGTTACTGCTATGTAGGAGATGATCTAGGCTTTTTTCCTGATTTTTCTTTCAGAGTCTCTGCAGTTTGTGCATGCCTACTGTTACTTTTGGATCTTTCTGTTTCAAAAAAAATCCAGTCCTAGTGTGTAAGAATGAGCCATCAAATGCAAAAGATGTGAGACTGAAGAAGGAGGCAGACAGGGTATTGCACAAAGTGCAATTTGATGGGGACTTACAGACAGAAGCTTGTCTTGGGCAGTGTGAGACAGGTTGGATCCCTGCACCCAAAGACAGGAGAAGGGCTTTATATGCTAAGCTAGTTAAAGGTGGACAACCAGAATGTACCTGGCCTTTTGTAAAAGCTATTAATATGTCCAAGGTCAGTTTAGAAAAGTCTGAGGGTCAGGGGCCAGAATAATATGCTTAACTGACTATCTCAGTAGCTATGTTTGTCCTGTAGAGCTTGGGGTGTGTGCCAGGGTCACCTGGTGGGCAAGATCAAGATGCCTATAGTCACGTTAAATGGGATCTCTATATCACTCTGAGACTCTGATATTTTCTTCCTGCTAACACTCCTTTTCGCACCCACTCAGGGGCTGTCTCATGAGCTTGTGAAAACCACAAACCTCAGTCCACAGACCTTCTCTGCTTAGGAAGAGTCCTCAATGTCTTTCAAGGTCACTGTGAAGAATTCCTTCCTGGTTTTCTGAACTTGGCTCTCTCCCCATTCTCCACCCCCACCAGCTGGCTCTGGGTCCCAGAGGCTCAGCCTTCCTTCCTTTATAACCACAGAGGAAGAGGGCCTGGCTGTTGGGGGTGGGCAGTGGCCTAGGGAGGACTTCACAGAGCCTGAAAAGTCAGGTGTAGAGAATGCCACAGATTGAGGACCTGTGAAAGTGGAGAGAACTTTGAGGTGTGGGGTCAGCTGGGGAGTCCCACCGCTGGGCAGAAGGGAATGGTCTGGTCATGGAGGTCAACAGCTGCCCATTCCCTTCTGGTGTCCAGCTTTTTTCTCCTGTCAGCCTCCCAGCACAGCACGCTCACACAGGCAGAAAGGCTTGCCTTTGTGATAGAAAATGCAGGAAGGAGCACCTACTAGAAAATTTGGGTAATGAGCCAGAAGGGATCAGCATGGAATAAAACCAAGATACTGCCTCTGCACCCTGGTTCTTTGAGTTGAACTTGTTGCTGAATTGAATCTGTGCCACCGTGGTGAGAAATGCTGACTATTTCTAAATGTTGCATATTTAAGAACTGCATGATCTTAAGCAATTGTTTGCATCTAGTTTTGTTCCCCCCACCCCCACTCCCCAATTTCTGTGTGATAATTGACCCAGGACTAGCTTGGATCTCTTTGCTTTATGTCCCATTGGGTCCCAGGTATCCTGTTCGTTGGGGAAACTGTTTTCCTGCTGGTTCTGGCAATTTCCCTCTGCTTACTCCTCCTCGAGCTTAATTCCATGCTGTCTCTTACTTTTCCTAAAGCCAGGTAGGCACCCAGCATGGGGAGAGGGAGGGAGAGAAGAAAGTTCCCTCCTCCCTTTGTTCTTGGGGTGCCGAGATCCTGAGCTGCTGTCCTTCTTTCCACTCCATGCTTGGGTGCACTTGCTCCCTGGGTGCCCGGTCACTCCAGGTCCTGGCACACATCATCAACATATGGCCGTGGGAGGAGGCTGGTCTCATCTGGTGGGAAGAGAAGAGACAAGGAGGGTATTGTTGGTGGAATACAGAAGAGGAATGAGAGCTCCTTCTAACCCTGGGGGCTTCTTTCTTGGCACCAATCCTCAGAAAGTGATTGTGAAAGAGAAGTTTGTCTTGGTGCTTTGGGGTCCTGACAGCAGCTTAGAAATCATTAGGCAGAGCCCCCTACCCCCAAGGGCAGAACCATCCTTGGCCTCCTCCCCTGATACCCACACTGACTCGGGCTGTGGACATTTATAAATGCAGCCATTGAGGAATCAGGAGAATTTCATGCAACTTTGAAAAATGTCCCTATGCACTGGGCCCTGTGCCTCTCCCCCCACTTTCGGCCCCCACTGCAGACATTTAGACAAGGACTTTGGTCACTCTAGCTGGACCCTCTGTGTAGCACTGAATGGTGTGGTCACAGCTCTCAGTTTCCAAGAATATGATCCCAAGCCATGAGCAGAAACACCCTGACCACACCTGACTTGGTGGCTGCTCCCTGAGAAGCGGTTTAGCAGAGGGGGAGAATGTGACTCCAGATGCATTCCTGTTTCTCATCCTGCCTCTTCCACTCATGATCTTAGTGGTCTTGCAGGTGATTTCACCTCTCCACACTTTAGTTTCTTCCCTCATCTATAACACATTAATACCTATTTTCTGGGATGATAATGAGGATCAAATTGTAACAGGAACTCAAAGAGGATGCTTTTGCTAAAAGCAGTGACTCTTGGGCCTGCAGGTGCTTTGTGGGTATCCAAATGCAGGATAAAGTGTGGCATCTCCACCTTCGTTTTATATCTGTCTCCTTGATTACCTTAAGCTTTGGGTCAGGTCTCCAGTCAGCTCTGCACATAGGCATGGTAATCATTGAAGGAGTGTTTATATAAAAACCAATAATACAGATTTTTTGGGGGGAGGAGTACTGGGGATTGTATTCAGGGACACTTAACCACTGAGTCACATCCCCAGTCTGTTTTTGTATTTTATTTAGAGACAGGGTCTCTCTCGCTGAGTTGCTTAGGGCCTCTCTAAAGTTGCTGAGACTGGCTTTGAACTTGTGATGCCTCAGCCTCCCCAGTCGCTGGGATTACAAACCTGCACCACCACACCCGGCTATAATACAGGTTTATTAGCCCTGGATTTGCCTAAGTTATCTCATGTCCCTTGATGTGTGAGGTCAAATTTTGTAGCGTCCTGTTTCAGACCCCTGGAGTGGTGCCTGGAAGTCTTCAGTCCTTGTGAGGACCAGGGAACAAAAAGACAGTCAGTGTAGGTAATAAATGATTTGAGTCGGAATCATGGGGGCTGATTGGGGAGGAAATAAAATACTAATACCTCCAGAGCACTTTCCCCCTCCAACCTGTTGCCAAGGCTACCTGCCTCCAAGGGAATGTTCCTCCCTGCAGGGAGTTACAGGAGTTGTTAATGAAGTACCTCTGGGGCGGTTCTCTTCCTGTCCCTTTGGGCAGACATGGAGAGGCACCCCTGGAAGGCGAAGTTCCCACCTTTTGGCCCTGCTTTTTGTCATTGGCGAGGTAAGGGGAGGAGAAGGCGTGAGAACAGAGGAAGTCTAAAACCTATAAAAGGGGCAGGACACCCCCACTTCTGGACACCCAGCTCTGGCGCCCCTTCTCTGCAGAGAAGTCTTTCTCTGTTCCATCCTTTAAGTAAGATTTGCACCAAGTGGAAATTACCCTCCCAGCTGTTAAGGAGTTCTCTGGAGCCTCCTTGCAGAAGCAGAGCTGAGAGAATGATTAACCAGACCACGGTCCAACCAAGACTGCTTAATCATGCTGACCTCTTGCCTGTCTTCATTCTTCCCCCGCTTAAACCCATAGCTCCTGTCAGCACCCCAAAGCTGGCTGGGGTGCTGGGTCTCCCTTTGCCTTCCCAATATGACTGTATGGATGAACTTTTCTGCTTTTTTTTTTTTTTTCTTTTTTTTGTGGTGAGTGGCTGGGCCTGATTTGTGAGGATTCCCAATGTGAGGCCTCTGGCCTAGGACACTGGTCACAAAATGAGTTAGAATTGTACAGATGCTTAGAAAAGTATGTGGCATAGCTTATCTAGTCCTCTTTTGTTGCTCTTTCCTGGAGGAGTGTTGTCATACAGGACTGCTTCAGTGGGCAAAGTTCACTCTCTGAGTAGAACCAAATGTTTGAGTTCAGATTTCTGACAGACAACAGGAGAGGTATTTGGAAACAGGGACAAGGAATGCAGGGTCCCCTGCTGCTGGCTGAGCCATGTGGGAAGACTCACAGTGTGTTGAGCTTGCCTTCACGCCTTGATTTTAATCAGAGAGAGGAGCTTTAAATGCTCTCTGCCCTCCTCCAGTCTGTGCCCACTCTTTGCCCTTGCATAACTTTCTAGAAGAATGAGGACAGTGATCTAGTGCTATATGTGCTCTGGGAGCCCAGAAGACACCCCTATGCCAGTTCTGAGTCAGCCTTAGTGGAGGAGAAAAGACCCCAGGGTTAAGTTAGGAGATTTGCTGTGCAACCTTGGGAAGGATACTTCACTCCTCTGGGTCTCATTGATTTTATCTCCCTCCCTTTCCTTCTTTCCCTTATAGTAAAACATAACATGTACAGACGAAGCTGTATAAAGTTTAAATCTATCACTTAGTGAGTCATTATAATGCCAACACTTGTGTAAACAGGGCTCAGATTGAGAAACAGAACACGTTAAGGACAAAGAATCAATGATACTTGTTAAAGCATGGTAAAGAAGATTTCATTCAAGGTGGGGCACTTTGTGACAGGTCCATAATGCTGGAATTTTGCTGTGCAGAAGAGGGATTGAGGGGCTGGTGATATAGCTCAGAGGGTAGAGTGCCTGCCTTGCAAGCACAAGGCCCTGGGTTCAATCCCCAGCACCACAAAAAAAAAAAAAAAAAAAAGAAGAGGGATTGAGAACCCCAATGCAGTACAAGCCAGTGGCAATTCATAGCTAAGGGGTAAGGTGGGGGTCAATGAATAGAAAATGACTAAGAGGAGACATCAACTGTCCTAAACCCACCTATAGACACCTTGCTGAAGACCCTGGATTTAGGCAAAACCCTGGGGGTGGAGGATGGAGCCTCATCAGATAGGAAGAGTTGGAAATTCCTGCTAACCTCACTTATCCAGGCTCCTACAACTCTATTTAATAAGAAAGTGTGCAGAAGAACCTAGGAGAAGGTTTAGGAGCCTAACAAAAACTTTGGATAAACTGGACATGGTGGTGCATGCCTGCAATCCCTGCAGCTCTGGAGGCTGAGGCAGGAGGATTGCAAGTTCAAAGCCAGCCTCGGCAACTGAGTGAGGCCCTAAGCAACTCAGTGAGACCCTGTCTGTAAATAAAATACAAAAAAAGACTGGGGATGTGGCTCAGTGGTTAAATGCCCCTGAGTTCAATCCCCAGTATTAAAAAAAAAAGTTGGGATAAATGGAGATCTTTGTCAAACATTTCTGGTTTTACATAAGTCTCTGAGTCCTCTCCTCATCCCCTCCCTTCCTTCCTGTAGAGTGGCTGCTCCTGGTATTTTATGATATTATAGTTCTTACTTTATTTGAGGCATAACACCTATGTGGGGAAGAAAACCTAACCCAGGAGAAAGGTGTGACATTCAAGAAGCAACACTGAGCAAATAAACCAGCAAACGTGTTGGCAAATCTAAATAAGAATGGGGTTGAATATTCCATGCGCGATACAGAGAGTGGACTAGAGGCAAACAAAACCACGACGGGACCCTAGGATGATGGTCCAGTAATTCTGTCTTGAACTAAGTCAATGCTTAATTCAAGGGGTAGGACTGGCACAATAGGTAGGTAGATCAGATGGAGCCAGGAGGGAGAAGTTGTTGGGGATGTCAGTCCACTTTGGGGTTGCGATTGTAAGAAGCATGCTCACCTGTCCAAGTCCAAAGAATGGACTCAGAGTCACAAGGCACAGCAAAAAGTGGGGCTTTACTTTAGTGACAGTCTTGCAAGATCAGTTGCCTCGTGAAGGGAGGGACCTCCAGTTTGGGTACAACCAATGTTTTATCCCCTAGAGTTCAAGATCTCTCCCCTGGCTCCTCAGTGGCTGAGGACGATGGGGTGCACCATATTCCCAAGAAAATCACCTAGGTTTTATTAGGTATTTAAAGAAATATGTACAATCAGAAAAATGAGAAATTGCACTTCATTTATGTATGATTTATCAAAGTGCATCAGTGCATTCTACTGTCATGTATAACTAATTAGAACAAATAAAAAATTAAAATATGAAAAATTTCAATTAAATAAAAGAACTATACCTGGAGTTGCCCCACCTCCTTTTGTTCTCTTGTAGAAGGAAAGTCCCCTTGGGCTGAGTGCCTTTTGGTGGACACAGTTTCTCTCTGCTGGTCAGTGGCAGGGGTGTGGGGGGCCCTTCCTTCTCACCTGTTTGTCAGGAGGCTGTGTGTCTTTACTCTCCCATGGTGACTGCTTGTCACTTTTTTTTTTTTTTTTTTTTTTTTTGGAACCAGGGATTGAACTCAGGGACACTTGGCCACTGAGCCACATCCCCAGCCCTATTTTGTATTTTATTTAGAGACAGGGTCTCACTGAGTTGCTTAGGGCCTTGCTAAGTTGCTGAGGCTGGCTTTGAACTCGAGATCCTCCTGACTCAGCCTCCCAAGTCGCTTGGATTACAGGCATGCGCCACCACGCCCAGCTGCTTGTCACTTTTAACTCTGCTTTCCCTGCCTGCTGCCTTTCTAACATCCTCAATCATTTCACATTTAAGTTAGGAATTCTGGCTGTTAAGTGTCTCTAATGGTCTGGGAAAGAAGATTCCTTCAGTAACGCAGGTGCACTAAGGTAACTTCTGACCAGCTATTGACCCCAGTGCCCACATTAACATGGGATTGACTTGTAGATGAAGCCCCCTACTTAGGATGGCCACCATGACAGTTCTGGAGAGGACCAACTGTGGTCAAAAACTCCACCACTGACATGAAGGAGTTGAACACCTGATTGGCGAGGTTTCTGAAGGAGGACCCCAGTTTTCAAGTCAACCATCAAACAGTAATAAAATTGGGGACAGCGTTGTCTCCTTTGTCATTCTCTGCTCAGAGATGGCCCACTCTCTCTCTTGAGAGTGCTCTCGGCTTGAGCCTCACTTTACTTTTACTTTACTTTCACTCCTAATAAAGTTCTCTTGCATGGTTTTTGGCATCTGACTTTAAATTTTCTTTTATCAGAACACAAGAACTGAGGTTTGGAGCTTCAGCTCCCTGCTTTCCTGTGACAAGGTCTTTTGGTCACAGTGGCTAGAAGTTGACTGAAACAGCAAGAGGGAGGAGAGCCAGCAGGTAAATGGAAGGTGATATGGCTGCATTGGCATTGGCCTGCTGCCCAGGTATGAAAGGGCGATACTAGTAATTTTACTATTAATTTTACCCCAAACTGTAAGTGTGGCATAAAATTAATAGGAAAATAATTTGAATATGTGAACTTGGGAAATTTTGTTCCCAGGGCCCTTCTTAAAAACAAATTAGAGCCGGGCATGGTGGCGCATGCCTGTAATCCAAGCGACTTGGGAGGCTGAGTCAGGAGGATCGCAAGTTCAAAGCCAGCCTCAGCAACTTAGCGAGGCCTTAAGCAACTCAGTGAGACCCTGTCTCTAAATAAAATATAAAATAGGGCTGGGGATGTGGTTCAGTGGTGGAGTGTCCCTGAGTTCAATCCCTGGTTCAAACAAACAAACAAACAAACAAACAAATTAGAGCATAAACTGCAGTTGATCATCACAAAAAAGAATTTATGGTCACATAATGTAGGAGAAACCAGAGTAAATGGGAAGATAATGGTTGCAGTAGAGAATATAAAATTATGAATTCTCTCAGGATGATGTAATTCTAGCAACTGCATGGGAGAGGGACAGAGGAAGTGATGGGTAAGGTAAAGCCTGTAAACCAAGGAGTGAACACATTAAGCAAACACCACAGTTGAATTAGGAGTAAAGAAGAAAGAGGTGGGATCATTGCTTAGAGATATTGTCTATGGAAAGAGAGGTAGGGGTATTCTGTGAAGTTCAAGTTAGAAGGTAACTAACTACTAGATAAAAATATTTACCTTCTGAAATGCCTGGCATGGTGGCACACACCTGTAATCCCAGTGACTAGGGGGTTGAGAAAGGAGAATCGTGAGTTCAAGGCCAGCCTCAGCAACTTAGTGAGGTCCTAAGCAACTTAGTAAGACCCTGTATCAAAATTTAAAAAAAAGGGGGGAGGGTGGGTATTGGGATGTGGCTCAGTGGTTAAATGCCTCTGGATTCAGTTTCCACTACAAAAAAGTTAACAAAAATATAGACCTTCTAAATTTTCAGAAGAGACACACCTGAAACAATGAACATGTAAACCACATGATGAAGGATTTTCAAACTAAAAAAATGGGAAGAATACCACGAAATGAAGTAATGAAAAGCCTTATCAAATAAAAGAAAAATATATTCATATGAGATATACAAAGCAAAACTCAGCCTTGTGTTCAACCTAAAAAGTGTCTCAAAAAGATTGAAAATTAGGGCCAGGGATGTAGCTCAGCATTAGAGCACTTACCTGGTGGGTGTGAGGCCCTCGGTTTAATCCCCAGTACTGCCAGTACATGTGTGCTCACACACACACACATACACACACACACACTCACGATATACAAAGTTTTACCACGCAAAGGGAAATTACAATTAGGTAGGTGTTAGGCTCATAACATTAAAGTAAATTATACTAAATAAAGAAGGACCATTTGTAAAGTGTACAACTTACAATGAATAAGATTTATTGTAATAATGCAAAAATAGAGTAGCAATATATATTATGAAAAAATATAGGAGATAGAAAGAGAAGTAGGAATCTACTAATAAAAGTAGATTATAAATGATCATTCTTAGTCTGTGGACCGTCAAAGGGAAAATGAGTTATGAAAAATCTGTCATGTGAGATGTTAAAGCTTTGCAAATACATGTACATGTACATGTATGTATGTGTATATGTCTACATATCACTCTGTATCCTGAAAAGAGAGATTATGAGACATTCACAGCAATTACATATCAGAACATCTCTGTTTTAAAGCTTATGATAGATAACTATCACTTTCTCAAGTGTTCATCAAAGAACCAGGCTAACTTGCATTAAAACTGGCTATATATATATATCAGATTTAGGAAAAATTTTCTGATTCAAAAAGTTTGTAATTTTGATGGGTATAGTTCAATTAGGAATTGCCTTAAGTGACTAATAACAGCCTAAACATTTCAATGACTTAACTGTAGATATAAGTTTATTTCTTGCCCATGTCAAGTAAGTCTGGAAGGAAGCAGTCCAGACTGGCAGCTTAGTGTTTTCCAGGTAAGCCCCCATTATGATGTGGTGGTGGGCATCTGCTGGCTGGGAATGTTCTCAATACCCTATCCTTGAACTGTGGAGAACACCACAGAATTAGGACATCTCATCCCACGCAGGGACCACAAGCACCAATTGCTGACAGAATATATTTTGGAGAAATTTAGACAAGAAAGTCCTGGACAGGGTGTGGGGACAGGAAGGCCATTAGGGAATAGGATTGTGGGTGGTAGATGCCTGATTAGGGGTTGGATTATGAGGATGTTTTGTACCCAAGAAGTGACTGTGCTCATCAACAGAGAGGAATATTATTACTGAGCATCATGACTGAGCCAGGAGCAGGATCTGGAATTGAGCTTCCTCCAGGTAGCTCTTCTCATAAAGAATCCAATGCTGACTTCAGGAGCTATCTCAGTCTAAGATGGCAAAACCAGACCCAGCTGTAAAATGAAATTACAAGAACGCTATATTAAGATTGAAATGCTTGGGGAAAGGGTCAGTTTTTCTCCTCTTCTGAGAGCCTTTCTTCAGGAAACCTAATTAACCATGGATCCCTACCTTTTGGACTATAAGTAACTGTCTCTAAGAGTCTGACATCATCCTTTTGAAATGTAAATACCCCTGTGCCAGGCTTTCAAGGCTAGAGATTTAACCGATGCCTCTGGAAAGAGCTATTTCTTCTTACTTGTTTCTGTAAACGTACTTTCTTTTAGAGATCCTGCTCGATGCCTTCAGTCACATAGATTAGTATTTTTTTTAAAGAAAAAAAAAAACCTCAATGATAGGATGTCTAAGATGAGACCAAATAACCTACAAATTTTGTGAGAAACTCTGGATGAGGGCTCAGAATTTGGAGTTTGTTCTCTTCCGGGCCCGCCAGTCTAAAATAAAGTTTGGAGTTCTCTTCAAGGGCTCCTCCCAACTGGTGTGTTTCTGATAACATTTTGGTTCTCTTACCAGGAAGTGACAATCATGCTGACCATTTGAGCCACTGGTGTGGCAGGCTGCTGATGCTGGAGTGCATGGTGCCCAATCCAATGAGACAGTGACACCAGGTAGTTCCAGGGTCTCCTTCATCTGGGGGACTTGCACCTCTGTGGCAACAACTGCCACCCAGACTCCCTGGAGACTCAGACTAACTCCTGCACAATCTTCAGGATAAAGGTAAAATCCTGGGACCCAAGATCTCAGCCAGGCCTGTCTATAAGACAGAAGGGGAGCTTGATCACCTCCCATGGCCACCTGCAAGGGGGCCATCAGTATCAGGGACTTCCACAAAAGGGTCATCAGTATAGGGGCTCCCAAAGGGGGGAAATAATGTTTTAAATTCTTGAGTGTGTGTGTGTGTGCGTGTGTGTATGCAAAACTCTTTGTGGCTCCATGACTTTGTGTTACAGAGTATGAGCAAGTCCTAACCTATGGCTCTGTGGTGGTGTTCTATGGCATAACAGCAATTCAAATCCTGTAAAGGACCTCTGACCAGGGTTTACACAGGTATGTCTTCAGCCAAGAAGCACCTTAGGTCCCTATGGGATGTGTCCAGGCAAGCGCCTTGGGTGATCCCCCCTTCTCTGTCTTGCAACACCAGTACCAGGTGGAACCTGGGGGGAACTCATTCTAATCCTATGATTTTACACTGTGTGATTAAGAACTTTAAGAAAGGGATATTTTGGAGACTGTGGAGTTAAATTAACTCTCAGAACACTCCAAAACTTCTGTGAAATAGATTGGACTTTGTTAAGAGTAGGTAGGCCCTCTGAGGGGGTCATTCCATAAATAATTACATGAGCAGGTGCTAATTAGTTTGAGATCAGATGGGGAAAAAGTGTCACTTTTAAATTCAGGATGCTGTGTGACATAGATGGTTGTTTTACCTGTTCTTGTGTTCTGGGATTCTGCCAAATTCCTCCCTAATGCTAGAAAACTGGAGGAACAAATGGAGGGAATCTAAACAGCCAACTAGACCAGATCCCTGGGCCTTCTAAGGATGCTTAGAGGTCTGCATTCTACCTTGGGACAATACAGGCATTGCCCCAAACTGCAGGGATTAACTCTGCAATTTTCTGCAAATGCATGGGAAGAGAACCTGACAGACCCAGAAATATCAGGGTCTTCCTTCTTCCTGCATCCCCCCCTCCACCGCTTTGCTCCAGTTGGGCATAAGAGGGAATTAAGCCTTTACTCAGAAACACAAGACCACACTCAGGAGAGCAGGATGGGGAAGAGTGTCATAGGATTGAGCCTCTATATTAAAAACAACAACAGCAGCAGCAACAACAAAACCTCTAGTCTAGAGAGGGAGAGGGCTGCAGGGGTAAAAGACACCAAATTTACCCCAGATGGCCCTCCTCTAGGCCTTATGTTAAATATCAGAAAGTGCTCTAGGATAAAAGGAATAAAGAACTCAAAAGATGATAAAACCCTGTTGTTTTATTTGGACTTAGGAAGCGATCCCAAAGCCTTCAGTATTCTGACTCAATCTTTAGGTCTCTTCAAAGCCCAAACTCCCTAACTTCTGTGTCTAGGAATGATGCCAACAATGGCCGGGGAGGAGAATCTGAGCCAGCTGCGGTGGCTCCCACTCCTCCACCTGTTCTATGTCCTCACTATCCATTTAAGGAAGGAATCAGAGCAATGCTGAAAGGATCCTGGGGAGGAACAAGGAATGATTCAGAGAATGGTGACAGTTTGGGAGTAATTATGGTCATGCCACTTTTTTTCCCCCCAAATCTCTGTCTTGTTTAAGCTCATGGTTTTTGTGATAAATTCACGTTTGGTTCAGTGCATCTAAATTAATATGTTTTGTTCCAATTAGTCTTGTTTTGTCCAACTGGAGTTTTTAGTCCTCTGTTTGTCCTGCTGTCTTTGTTCAGATGTCAATTATTCAAGGAAAAGCTATAAAATCTTTGTTTCCTGTTGGTTTTATGCATGTTGGTGCGCATCTGTGAATTATATGTTGGGTCTACATATATCATGTACATGGTATCAAAACTGACTTAGAGATAAATGAGTACTCATAAATTTGATAAATGGACCCAAATCATTTTTGTCCACATGACTTAAACATCTAAAAAGTTTAAATTGGTTAAACAGATAAGAGTTTAAGATTGCTTTATTTCTGGGTCTTCACTAAAAGCAGAGCTACTAAGAGCTAAAATTCTAACAGGTATGATTCTATATGCAAAAAATACAAAAAGTTTCAGTTGTGGAAAAATGCAAAGTATTTCATCTTATTAAGATGGAGTAAGTAGAAAAATTCAGAAATTTCATGAAGATTGCTTGAGAATATAACTTTAAGAAAGGGCCATCACTAGGAAAGAGATATAAGAAATTCTCATGGAAATACAAAAAAAATTAGAAGGGAAAGGATATGTTTCTGGATAAGGACGTCTTTTTTTGATTTTGTTTTTTAAAAAATTTTTAATTTGTTCTAATTAGTTGTACATGAAAGTAGAAAGTATTTATGCATTTTGATAGAGCATATACAAATAGAATGTAATCACTCATTTTTCTGATTATACATATTGCAGGATCACATCAGTCATGTAGTCATACAAGTACATGAGATAATAGTTTCATTCTACTATCATTATTTTGTATGGTAACCAAATTGTAGAGTGTCTAAATAAGTTACACAAGGTTTGTGGAGGACAAATATCAAAAGGTTTGTGTGTGATTAAGTTGGCTATATTTAGCACAATAAGTTGAATTCATTTAAGGTTTTTTTTTTCCTAACAGCTAATATTAATGTAATCATATAAACAAGAATTTAATTCTCTATGTGTTGAAGTAAGAAGGATTTCTGAGATCATTAATCTGCTCTTATCTATCAGATAATTTCTTGTATCTGTTAGGTTTTATTATTTAGGAGAACTAAATTTTAACCAAATTTGTTCTGGTTAAACAAACAACTGCCTTTTTCGATTATTACACTACACTATGGATTCTAAAATTTTCTTAAAAGTTAAACTTGGTTTATTTTATGTAGGACATTTATGTAATTGTGATGCTGTTCCTAGCTTCTTTGTATATTAGATTCACATCCTCCAAGGATTCAAGTCTTTAAAATATAAGATTTAGGAGAATGCTTTACCAAGTTGGTATTCTCCAAACTAAAGTTTTCTGTAGCAGTAGTCAGGCTTTAGAAAGTACAACTTATAATATAATTACCTGAGTTGATTTGAGATAATGAGCCATCACCTATAGGCTAGACAAAATATACAGCTGACTTCCAGTATACTACTGAACCTTATTAAATGGAAGGGGTAAATAATGGCAAAATTATAGACATTAAAGTTAAAACTCAGTATTCCTACTTTAAGACTGGTGAAAATGGTCTGCTAGATGTTTAAAACCAAAACTTGGAGACTAAAGTGAAGAAAATAAAAGAGCTCTTGCCCTCTGAGGTCAGCTTGGGCTCAGGGAATGATGGGACTTCTGTGAGGGCTTTATAACTCTGGGCCATATGACTTTCCAATCAGGGGGATCAGTGGAACCCTAGAGAACTGGAAGCCAACCAGTGCACATCCTACAGAGAGGCTTCCTCCTCCTCCTCCTCCTCCTCCTCCTCCTCCTCCTCCTCCTCCTC
>JAJEJO010005195.1:220431-257123 GCA_020662805.1 Glaucomys volans
TGATCTTCCTGCCTCAGCCTCACAAGTGCTGGGATTACAGGCGTGCGCCACCGTGCCCGGCTCGACTTACTTTTTGTTACATTCATTATTCATTTCCTTCTATTAAATTCTGGAAGTTTCTCAAGTCCGTTTTCCAGTATCCCAATTTGATTTTCCTCCAAATCTCATATATTGCCTTCAAGTTTTAATTGTGCTATATTATGATTTTTTTCTATTTTATTTGCAGTAAGTATTTTTTGATTACATTTTCTCAGTTTATTTATTTATTTCCCATGGGTATATATATGCATTTGAAAAATCCATTTATTTTCTTTCTCTCTCTCTTGCTCTCTCTTTTTGGTAGCAGGAATTGAACCCAGTAACACTTTACCACTGAGCTACATTCCCCAGCCCTTTTTATTTTTTATTTTGAGACAGGGTGTTGCTAAGTTACTTAGGACCTAAGTTGCTGAGGCTGGCCGCAAACTTACGATACTCCTGCCTCAGTCTCCCCAGACACTGGGATTATAGGTGTGCACCACTGCACCTGGCTCTATCCTCATTTTTTGAGGAATCTTGAAAATAAATAATTTAATATGCCATATTTAATTATGAGACCAATTTTGTATCTTTCTAGAGATTGAAAATTGAATACTTCAAAAAATCAACAAATTTTTACAGAAAAATCTCAGTGGCCTGATATCTCTAATATATCCATTGTATGGTAGAAATATGGGGCCTGAGGGATGGTAGAGATTCAAACTCGGACTCCCGGTAGCTGAAAATACATTTCTGTCCCATCTGGTTGACGTATTTATCTGGTCAATCCAAGACCTTTGGAATGGTCCATTGGAAGCATCTTGATGCAACCCTTCTGCCTAAACTTTGGCACGTGGCTTGTCCTTATGTATCATTTATAATACTTATGCTCATTTGAAGTTGTTTTGTGTATATTACTGGATATTATAATCTGGAAACTGATATGAGACAAATTAGACATGTCTCATTTGCTGCCATGTTAACTTAGAAATTCAAGTAATTGCTACTAGAGTTGAAAGGAAGTAGCTAAGCCTTTCAAGGTCAAAGAGGAAACAAGAGGTGGGAGGTTCGAATTACAGGGAAGATAACTTGGGGCTCAAATCTTGGAAGAATTTGGAAAGGAGAGACCTAAGGACATAGGTTTGGGAGAACAGTATGGGGCAAATATAGGGCCGTCTCTTTCTCTAAGATGTCTTTTAACTAGTAGTAGCTATAGGAGTGGTGGGATTTCACTCGAGAGTTTCTATTTCCTCCTTGGAATAAGAGGTTTGCATGGTGTCTTAGTCTGCTCAGGCTGCTATAACAACATGGTTTAGGTTGTGTAATGTATGAATAACAGAAATGTACTTCTCCAAGTTCTAGAGGTTGAGAAGTCAAAGATCAGAGCAATAGCAGATATGGCATCTGGTGAGGGCCTAATCTTCACAAAGGATGCCTTCTATGTGTCCTTCATGATGGAAAGGGTGGAAAGGTTCTCTTAAGGTTCTTTTATAATGACACTAATCCCATGAGAGCAGAGTCCTTATGACCTAAAGGTCCTACCTCTTCTGCCACATTTGGTACTGGGATCCAACATAGGAATTTTGGGAGGATACCAACATTCAGATCATAGCACACTGTCTTCTCGCAGTAAGAAGAACCAGATTTGTAAGGGTTTGTGTTAAATGGAGGTGGTTGGAAACAGCTTCTGAGCATTGAGAAAAGCTGCTGTTTAGGGCAGAGATAAGTAAGGTTTATTTGGGTTTGAAACATGATGATACTTTGGTCATGGAACTTAATGCACTTCTGAAACTTGTCTTTGACCTTGGTCACCTCTCAACATGAGAGAGATATATACCCAAAGAACAATGGCAAAGGAGAGTAAAAAAAATGAATTTCTATCCTCTCATTTCTGGCTTTGGCCCCCAATCACAGTGGCTTTTAATTAAGGCAGATTCTCCTGGGTTACCTTCAAGCTACTCTCTTGTTTATACTTTGGAAGGACTAAACAGCATCACACTAAATCAAACCTTGATATTGGATCTGTTTATTTTATCCCATCCCTATCTATATCCCTAAACTATCCTCATCTAGTCTTGCCACCGATGGAAGGAGAGACCATCCCAGCACACCTATGAGCACCCAATGGTGGAGTGCCAGAGAAAGGCAGATGGCAAGAGAATGCACTTTCCTTTTCAGTGTCAGCGCAGATTTGGTTAAGATGATGTTGTTAGTGGCACCAGCCTAGTAGCAAGAGTTTTCAAAGGGTGAGAAATAAAAACGCACCCTGGTTTCTTAATGTTAGTCTTTGGGAAAGGGAGAGAGGGAAGGAGGGAAAGAAGGACAGACACACTACCAGTTCTCCATTCCAGGAATACAGAAGCAGAAAACAGAAGAGAGAGTGAAACACATACATGTACTCTTACAAACATTCCTTACTGTATCATTATCTTACATATGATCCATTAGTTTAAAACAGGTGGAGAATCTTGATATTTATTATGGTTTGTATGAGTATTTCCCCCAAAGGTCCATATATAAAGGCTTGACTCTCAGGGTGATTGAATTGGGAGGTACTTTGAGAGGTAGGGCCAAATGGGAATTTTTTATTGGTTCTTTTTAATTATACATGACAGTAGAACCCATTCTGATATAATTATACAGCAGAGAATATATCTTTTTTTCACAATGTAGATTCACACGGTTCATATAATCTTACATATATATATGGTAATAGTGTCTGTCTCAGTCTACTGAGACACCCCCCCTCCTGATTTTTTTTTATCCACTCCATCCATACTTCCTCCATTCTTTTCTCATCCTCCCCATCCCCCCCCCCCACGGCCTTATGTATTAGCATCTACTGCTCAGAGAAAACATTTGGCCTTTGGTTTTTTGGGGTTGGCTTATTTCACTTAGCATGATACACTCCAACTCCACCCATTTACCAGCAAATGCCATAATTTTATTCTTCTTTATGGCCAACTAATATTCCACTGTGTATATATACCACAGTTTCTGTATCCATTCTTCAATTGAAGGGCATCTAGGTTGGTTCCACAATCTAGCTATTGTGAATTGAGCAACTACATCTAATGGGAACATCTAATGGGAATTAGATGGGGCTACATCTATGGGAATTTTTTAAGGCATTGAAGAGATGGTCATGAAAGGGATTGTGGGACTCCACCCATTCCCATCCTCTCCTTGGATTGTGTATGTGAGTTTTTGGCTCCAACATGTAGTCTGCCATTTAATGGCGACTTTCACTAAACCTGTGCTATTCTGTTTGTGCTTTGAAGCTCCAAAACTGTAAGCTAAATGAGCCTTTTCTCTTAATAGAATTAATTACTCAGGTGTTGTACTATAGGTATGCAAAGCTGACTAATGCTATATTTGATCAATCAGACTTTGGAGAGGAGCAGAAAGGCTTTTCAGATCCTCGAGTTAGCAGTGACAAGATTCCTGAAGCTTCCTGTAGAGGGCCATGAGCAACGCCTGCACTGATCATTGTCCTCTGTTCCATAACAGGATGTGTGGCAGGTTCCTGAGGCAGCTATTGGCTGAGGACAGCCAACACTCCACCCCTGTGGGACACCTCCTGCTTCCTGTGCTCCTAGGAGTCCGCCTTGTGCTGCTGGCTGCCAGTGGGCCTGGGGTCTATGGTGACGATCAGAGTGAATTTGTGTGTTACCCTCAGCAACCAGGCTGCAAAGTGGCCTGCTATGATGCCTTCCACCCCCTCTCTCCACTGCGTTTCTGGGCATTCCAAGTTATCTTGGTGGCTGTACCCAGTGCCCTCTATCTGGGCTTCATCATTTATCATGTGATTGGTCACTGGGAAGAATCAGGAAAGGTGATGAAGAAGGAAGAGATCCTGATCCACAAAGCGGACAGCAGCAGAAAGGTCCCAGTGGCTAGAAGTCTCAAGGTGCTCTGGGTCTATGTGGCACAGCTGTGTGCTCGGCTGGTCCTTGAAGGGGCATCCCTATGGGGGCAGTACCTTCTGTATGGGTTCAACATTCCCAGCTCCATTTCATGTCGCCAAGAGCCTTGCATTGGCAGTGTAACCTGTAATCTGTCCCGCCCCTCTGAGAAGACCATCTTCCTAAAGACCATGTTTGGGTTCACTGGCCTCTGTCTCTTGTTTACTCTTTTGGAGCTGGTGCTTCTGGGTTTGGGGAGATGGTGGAGGATCCTGAAGCACAAGTCTTCCTCTTCTAACTACTCCCTAACTTCAGGGAGCACCACAAGACACAAGGAACCAACTGATAAATTCCCAGGGGTGGAAACAAAAGAAAAGTTTCTAGAAGCAGGTGAGAAGGACCCTAAAGACCCTCTCACTTCCTGTCCCTGATGTCTCTGTCCACCTGGGGCAAATCCTTCATCCTTCTGGGAAGTACAACTTCCATATGTTCCAAGTAGATATCCAGTTTCCACTGCCCCCAATCCATCCCTCAATGCTCATACCCATCAATTGGACAATTCCTCCCATGGACCAGGATGCAAGTACCAGTCCCTTTTACTGCCTGCCCTTCAATTTTCCCACTTAGGAAATGTCTCAGCTTCTGCTTGATCTCTACTTTGCAGAGTTATAAAGACACCTGATTTGCCTGAAGGAAACCCTATGATTGGATCTTCTTTGAAACATCCAGTTAGTGGGGATTTACATCCATGACAAGCTAGAGGCTCTTGAAGGATAACAAAGGGCCATGTTGGCCCATGCTGTTGAAAGCATTACCTTAAAGAATTCCTGACAGAGCCTTCTTTCCACAATTACCTGGTGTCAGTATCACAATTTTCACGGGCTTGATTCAAACATCAGCCAGAAAAAGTCTCCTTAAACAACAACCTTCCCTTTCCATACTCAATAAATATTGATGACTATTATTAGCATTGCTGTTTCTAAAGACAATGCTCTTTCCTGTCTCAGTTAATCCACTTATTTCTTTTCTGTTCCATATTCTGTGCTCCTCCCTAGCTTCAAAGTCCTATCATCTGCATAGGTCATAGCTAGAAACTTTGGTCTTCCAAGTATATATATAATCCAAACTCCCCTAATGTCAAGATAATTCAATCACACAGACACATACTTGGGAAGATTACTGAGAATTCAGGCATTTATGCCCCCTTGACCACTGACCACTGATGGCTCTGATTTTGTATATTATATATTCTGTACAGTTTTTATTTTTTGCCATCTAGAAACATTTTTGTGAAAAAATGATTTATAAATCAATTTACCAAAATAATCAATGTTTAGTACCAACTTTAACTATAAATAACTAAGAGGGGAAAAACCACCCTCTATGCTCCTGTTTTCTCTTCAAAACCTGTCTTATGCTCCTTGCCTTTTGGGGAAAACATTGCATTGTAAGGTTGTCATCTTTTTGGACAAGGACAAAGACCAAGACCTTCCTCTTTCCATACAAGTCTATGTGGAAGGAAAACCAACTTCCCAGAAAATCTCTGGTGTGTTGGGTAGAATGTAGTGAAGTCAGTGTCCTGAGCATGAAGCTAGCTTCTTTTCTTCATTATATATATATATATGCATTATATAATGCATATATAATATATATATAATATATGTATATTGCATATATATATGTATATGTATATATAATACATGTATGTATATATGTAATACATGTATATGTATATATATGTATAGTTGTAGATGGACACAATACCTTTATTTATTTGTTTTTATGTGGTGCTGAGGATCGAACCCACTGCCCTACCACTGAGACACAACTCCAGCCCCATTTTTTTTCATTTTAAAATTGGTTATTCTTAATTATACATGACAGTAGAATCCATTTTGATAAAAATAAATAAGCATAGACTATATCTTATTCTAATTAGGACCCCATCCTTGTGGGCAAAGAACTTAAAGTCAGCATACTACAGTGACACAGCCACATCAATGTTTATAGCAGCTCAGTTCATAGCTGAGCTATGGAATCAACCTAGATGCCCTTCAACAGATGAATGAATAAAGAAATTGTGGTATATACACACAATAGAATATTACTCAGCCATAAAGAAGAATGACTTATGATATTTGCCAGTAAATGGGTGGATTTGGAGACTATCATGAAATAAGCCAATACCCCCAAACCAAAGTTTGAATATTTTCACTAATATGTGAAAGTTCAGTCACAATAAAGGGAAGGGAGGGGAAGAAGAGAAGTTCAGTAGATTAGACAAAGGGGAACAAAGGGAAGGGAGAGGTATAGGAATAGGAAAGACAGTAGAGGGTTCTGATTTCTGCTCAATTCTTTTCTTCACTTGGTGCACTGCATCTGTTCCACAGTTTCTGGTGCATCAGTAACTCAAATGAAGGACTGTGTCTCTACTTTTTAAACTCATAACCCTCAATACCACTCAGCAAAGATGACAGAGATTTACTGCTGATTTGGAAATAACAGCCAGGGAGGTTTAACTCACTGTGTGATTCAGCAGATCCTTTAAACCTGAGCATCAGGTTTCTTGACTCCTTCCTTACTTCTCTTGGAGAATGCTTCCCTCTCTCATCTTTTTGCAGAATCCTCTTTCTCTGTAGTTCATTCTCATACACAAAGTCTCAACAATGTATAGTTACTATTTTTTTCTTTTTCATAAGTTATCCCCAAGTATGTCAGGAAGACCTTTTTCAAAGAAAGATTTGGTTCCTCAATAGATCATATGGCAACAACTAGAAAAATAACTTTTCTTCCTGTTACAAAGTGTTTCACAAGAATCCTTTATCTGCTAGGATCAGAGCCCAGACATGGTGACAAAGGAACAAAAATCAAATGCCATCATTATTCTTCCTTATACTGCTCCTTTAAAAACAGCTTTGTTGAGATACAATTCATCAACCATGTAATGTACCCATTTAATGTATACAATTAAATGGGTTTTAGTATTTTTGCAGAGTTGTGTATCCATCAACACAATTTTAGAATATTTTTTTCAATTGAAAAATGAAACAAAACTCCTATACCACTAAGTTGTTATCTTTAACCTCTTATCCCCCAACCCCTAAACATAAATAACCACCAAGCTATCTTTGCTTCTGTGGATTTTACTACTCTGGACTTTTCATATAAATTAAATCAAGCAAAAAGTGTTTGTGTGTTATTTATTTCACTTAGCAAAAATGTTTTCTTTCTTTCTTTGGTACTGGGAATCGAACCCAGGGGCACTTTACCACTTGTTATGGGGCACAACTTAATAACAGACCATTCACCACTGAGAAGTCCAAATTTGAGAGTCTTTATTAAGCCGGCTGACTGACTGTCTCACACAATGCCCCCAAAAATGGCTATTGGGAGAACAGCCCCGACCACAGGGTTGCAGGGTTTCTTATACCAAAAATAATATCAATCACAAGTGTCTGTTGCTATGATTCGAAATTACAAACTTACATCATGAAATCATTAGCAGAGGGGGAAGTGGGTCAAATGATCCTTACCTAGTTACAAACTAAAGAATGGTTACTAATGGTTACTAACATAGAATCAAAAGAGAACAATTTTTTATCATGTAAGAATTGCCATTTTGCATTGTTAAACATGTCTTGCTAAGTGACTGATGATGGGTACAGAGGCGGGGTGTTCCCATAGGAGAAATTGTTCATAGGTACAGAGATGGAGCATTCCCATGGGAGAAGCTCATTTCCTACATAACATGGAGTCTCAGAGAAAAATGGAGTCATTACCCACATAGACTGACCTGTAACATTTCTATGGAGCCAAATCTGTCAGCCCATCACACACTGAGCCACATGCACAGCCCTTTTTGTTTTTTAATTTTGAGGTGGGGTCTCACTGAGTTGCTTAAGGTCTCCCTAAATTGCTAAGGCTGGCTTCAAATTTGTGATTCTCCTGCGACAGCCTTCTGAGCTGCTGGGATTACAGGTATGATCCACTGTGCCTGGCAGCACAATGTTTTCAGGGCTCATTCATGTTGCAGTATATTTCAGCACTTTATTTCTCTGTATGGTTGATTATTCCGTTATTACCATAGATCATGCTTTTGTTATCTGAACATTTGTGCTGTTTCCATTTTGGGGGTATTATAGTATTGCTATAAATATTTGCATGCCATATTTTCTTTTTTAATTTTAATTTTTAAATATTTTTTATTTAATTTATTTTGATTCATCATACATGAGTGGAGTACAATTGTTTCTCTGGTTGTACATGAAGTAGAGTCACACCATTTGCATAATCATACATGAAAATAGGGTAATGATGTTTGTCTCATTCTCTTATTTTTCTCTCCCCGTCCCCACCCTTCTTTTTCCTCTATGTAATCCATCCTTTCTCCATTCTTTCCCTCTCATCCTGCATTATGTATCATCATCCACCCATCAGAGAGATCATTCGGCCTTTGGTTTTCTGGGATTGGTTTATCTCACTTAGCATGATATTCTCCAACTGCATCCATTTACCTGCAAATGCCATACCATATTTTTTTGTAAACATGCTTTTGATTCTCTTAGGTAAATACCTAGGAGTAGAATTGCTGGGATATATGATGACCCTATGTGACTTTTTTTTTTTTTGGTGCTGGGGATTGAACCTAGGGCCTTGTGCTTATGAGGCAAGCACTCTACCAACTGAGCTATATCCCCAGCCCTCTATGTGACTTTTAAAGAAACTGTCAAATCTACTTCCATAGAGGCTGCATTATTTTTACATTCCTGTCAGCAGTGTGTAAAGGTTCCAACCTAGTCACATTCTTACCAATACCTGAAATTTTTTGGGTGTCTGTGTTTTAAAGCAAGATTCTAGCCATTCAAGTGGATATAAAATAACATCTCATTGTTTTGATTTGCACTTCCCTACTGACCAATGAGGTTCAACATTTTTCCATTTGCTCATTGGCCACTTGTATATCTTCTTTAGAGAAACATTTATTCAAATACTTTGCCAATTTTAAAATTGGGTTGTTTGTAGTTTTGTTGTTGCATTGTAAGAGTTCTTTACATACAATGGACATTAGATACTTATTAGATATATTATTTCCAAATATTTTCTCCAATTCTGTGGGTTATATTTTACTTTATTGATAGTGCTCATTGATGCACAAAAGTTTTTATTTTTCATGAACTGTTGAATTTTTATTTTGTTTTTTATTTTGTTCATTTTTTATTTTGTTCTTTGTGATTTTGCTGCATATTTGACATAATTTAATCCAAAGCCATGAAGATTTACACCTGTGCTGCCATCTAAGTGTTTTATAGTTTTAGCTTTTACATTTATGTCTCTGGTTTTGAGTTAATTTTTACAGTTGAACAAAGACAAAGATGACCTTGTATTTCTCATTGGAAGCAATGTAAGGGAGCAAATTCTTTAAAATACTGAAAGAAAACACTTTGAACCTAGAGTTCTACAACTTTCCAAGTGTCTGTAATTAATAATAATAACAACAAAACAACAAACTGAAATGCTTAACTCCTTGGATGCTTTTGATGCAAGCAACTGTTGAGAAGAAACTTGGTCAATTTTCAATTTTGCTCAGGGACTTTTGCGAGACTTTTTTATGTTAATGTGTGGTATCAGGAGGAGTGTTGGCAGCAGTTCAACCTATTTCACAACAGAAACTATTGTTCTGGCACAGTAATTGGGACCTCCTAGAAGACGGTTTGGCATCCGTACCTATCCTCCACTTTCTCAGGCCCCTCGCCGACCATCGAGGCTCTCAACCCCTCATATCCACAGCAAGAGCTAGACTTGCCCCGCCCTGGCCCTCTGAGGTCAGGGGTATCCTCGTGTTGGCACAGCCAGGTGCCTGGCCCTGACCTCAACGTTGTCTTCCTCCACCGCACGGTGCTTTCTGCCGGGTGCAGAGGGAAGGTGGGGTATCTTGAAGTGAGGAAGACAGACGGGTCCTTTCCTTAACGCCAGTCCCCAGAAGGGCAGTCGGAACCAAAGCGCGGTGCACTCTGGAGACCTGGAGGTTCCTAGAGGGCGAGACCGGAAGTGCTGGCCGGATGGATCCTGGTGAGGGAACGGATGTGCAGTCTCGGGGCCGGGAAGAGCCCAGGTATGTCTTCTGGAGGGTGAGTCTTTACCCTGGCGATGTTCACCTTCAGCCCAAGGTTAAGGCAGAGTTAGCCAGGTTTTTTTTCTTTGTAAAATTCACATTTTCCCTTTATTTGTGCTTTAAAAAGCAGTCACTGGGCTGGGGGGGTTGTCGCTCAGTGGTATAGCGTGAGGCACTGCGTTCGATTCACCACCACATAAAAAATAAATGAAAAATAAATTTGGGGAAAAATAAAAGTATTGTGCCCCTCTACTGCATATGTTATATATACATATTTATATATGACATATATATAGTATATATAGTTATATAGTATATATGGTTTTATATATATATATATAACTATGGATACACACACACACATATATGTGTTTATATATATAAAACTAAGTCCAGCCGACTCTCAATGGGCTGGGGAGGCAAGAGAGTGAAATTACACGGGTGGGGGTGGGGGTGGGGCGTCGGTAAGCAAGAGTCGGGGTAGATATATATTGTTATGGTTTGGATGTGAGGTGTTCCCCAGAAGCTCACATGTGAGACAATGCAGGAAGGTTCAAAGGAGAAATGATTGGGTTGTAAGAGTCTTAACCCAATCAGTGAATTAATCCCTGATGGGATTAATTAAAGTGGTAGGGTGTGGCTGCAGGAGGTGGGAATTGGGGCATCTCTTTGGGGTATATATTTTGTATCTGGAGAGTGGAGTATCTCTCTGCTTCCTGAAGTCATGTGACCTGCTTCTCTCTGGCACACTCTTCTGCCATGATGTTCAGCCTCACCTCATGCCCCAAGGAATGGAGCCAGCCTTCTATGTACTAAGACCTCTGGAACTGTGAGCCCTTAAAAAAACTTTTCCTCTTTTAAAATTGTTCTGTTCAGATCCTTTAGTCACAGCATTGGGAAAAGCTGACAAAGGCATGTATCCACTTAAATTATTTGTAATGCTTCTGTGTGGAAGATTTCCTTTCTCTTCCATTTGTTCAATCATTTATACCAAAATGAGCTCATGGAGATTTATTTTATCATTTGGGCTGTAATCCAATGTCACATTACTTATCTTTTGGTCAAATTATTCTGCTTTGTCCATTTGGAATCCTTCATGTTGGTTATTGTGTCCTTCCAATTGTATTTCCATTGTGTTAGATTCATTTGGTATATTGTGTTCAAGTCTTCTGTTTCAATATTTATCTAAATTTTTAAGATTTGTTTTGATTAGTTTTACATAATAGTAGAATGTGTGTATACATTTTGATAAATCATACATAAATGGAGTGTAATTTCTCATTTTTCTGGTTATACATATTGTAGAATCACATTGGTCATACAGTCATATATGTATATGAGGTAGTTCACTTTACTATCTTTCCTACCCCCATACCCCTTCCCTTTACCTAATTTAATGTAACTCTATTCTTCCCTGTCCTCCCCCCTTAGTGTAAATTAGCATCTGAATATTAGAGAAAACATTCAGCCTTTGGTTTTTTTGGGTTTGGCTTGTTTTGCTTAGCATGACATTCTCCAACTCCATCCATTTACCAGCAAATGTCATAATTTCACTCTTCTTTATTTTGTATTTTTTAAAAAATTTATTTTGATTCGTTGTACAGAAATGGAGTACAGCTGTTGTTTCTCTGGTTGTACACAAAGTAGAGTCACACCATCTGTGCATTCATACATGTACACAAGGCAATGATGTCTGTCTCATTCTGTTATTATTCTTACCCTCCCACCCCGACCACATCCCTCCCTTCTCTCTATGCAATCTATCCTTCCTCCATTCTTGCCTCCCTTCCACCCCACATTATGCATCATCATTCACTTATCAGAGAGATCAATTGGCCTTTGGATTTTTGGGATTGGCTAACCTCACTTAGCATTACAGTCTCCAACATCATCCATTTACCTGCAAATGCTATAATTTTATTCTTCTTTATGGCTGAGTAATGTTCCATTGTGTATATATACCACAGTTTCTTTAGCCATTCATCTATTGAAGGGCATCTAGGTTGATTCCACAATCTAGCTATTGTGAATTGAGCAGCTATGAACATTGATGTGGCTGCATCACTGTAGTAATCTGATTTTAAGTCCTTTGGGTATAAGTCAAGGAGTGAGATAGCTGGGTCAAATGGTGGATCCTTTCCAAGTTTTCTTAGGAATCTCCACACCACTTTCCAGAGTAATTATACCAACTTGCAATCCCACCAGCAATGTGTATGAGTGTACCCTTTTCCCCACATCCTCACCAAAACCTGTTGTTGCCTGTATTCTTAATAAAAGACATTCTAATTAGGATAAGATGAAATCTTAAGGTGGTTTTGATTTGCATTTCTCTTATAATGAGGGATGTTGAACATTTTTTCATATATCTGTTGATTGCTTGTAGATCCTCTTCTGTAAAGTATCTGTTCATTTCCTTGGCTCATTTATTGGATTGGGTTATTAGTGTTCTTGATATAAAGATTTTTGAGTACTTTGTAGATTCTGGAGATTAGTGCTCTATCTGAAGTGTGTGTGGCAAGGATTTTCTCCCACTCTGAAGGCTCTCTCTTCACATTCCTGATTGTTTCCTTTGCTGAGAAAAAGCTTTTAAGTTTGAATCTATCCCAATTACTGATTCTTGCTTTTATTTCTTGTGCTTTGGGAGTCACATTGAGGAAGTCTGGTCCTAGGCCAATATGATGAAGATTTGGACCTATTTTCTCTTCCATTAGGTGCAGGGTCTCTGGTCTAATTCCTAGGTCCTTGATCCATTTTGAGTTGAGTTTTGTACAGGGTGAGAGATATGGGCTTAGTTTCATTTTGCTGCATATGGATTTCCAGTTTTCCCAGCACCATTTGTTGAAGAGGCTCTCTTTTCTCCATTGTTTGTTTTTGGCTCCTTTGTCAAGTATGAGATACCTGTATTTATGTGGGTTTGTCTCTGTGTCCTCTATTCTGTACCATTGATCTACCTTTTTCGGTGCCAATACCATACTCTTTTTGTTACCATTGCTCTGTAATATATTTGAAGGTCCGGTATTGTGATACCCCCTGCTTCGCTCTTCTTGCTAAGAATTGCTTTAGATATTCTGGGTCTCTTATTCCTCCAAATGAATTTCATGATTGCTTGCTATATTTCTATGAGGTCCATCATTGGGATTTTAATTGGAATTGCAATGAATTTGTATAGCACTTTTGGTAGTATGGCCATTTTGACGATATTAATTCTGCCTATCCAAGAACATGGGAGGTCTTTCCATCTTCTCAGACTTTCTTTAATTTCTTTTTTTAATTTCTTTTCTGTAGTTCTCATTGTAGAGGTCTTTCATCTTTTTTGTTAGATTGTTTCCCAAGTATTTTATTTTTCTTGAGGCTATTGTGAATGGGGTAGTTTTCCATTCTAATTGGTGTAAGATGAAATCTTAAGGTGGTTTTGATTTGCATTTTTATCAAATGCTTTCTCTGCATCTATTGAAATAATCATGTGGTTCTTGACTTTAAGTCTGTTGATGTGGTGAATTACATTTATTGATTTCCGGATGTTGAACCAACCTTGCATCCCTGGGATGAAACCCACTTGATTGTGGTGCACTATCTTTTTAATATGCTTTTGTATGCAATTTGCTAAAATTTTGTTAAGAATTTTTGCATCTCTGTTCATTAGGGATATTGGTCTGAAATTTTCTTTTTTTTTTCACTGTTTCTTGAATCTTTTTTTTATTTAATTTTTTGATCCATTGAACACAAATGTAGTACAGCTATTGTTTCTCTGGTTGTACACAAAGTAGAGTCACACCATCTGTCCATTCATACATGTACACAGGGCAATGATGTCTGTCACACATACTGTTATTATTCTTACCCCCCAACCTCAACCCCACCCCTCCCTTCCCTTTATGCTCTCCATCCTTCCTCCATTCTTGCCATCCTTCCACCCCACATTATGCATCATCATTCACTTATCAGAGAGACCATTCAGCCTTTGGATTTTTGGGATTGGCTGATCTCACTTAGCATAACAGTCTCCAACATCATCCATTTACCTGCAAATGCCATAATTTTATTTTTCTTTATGGCTGAGTAATGTTCCATTGTGTATATATACCACAGTTTCTTTATCTATTCATCTATTGAAGGGCATGTAGGTTGGTTCCACAATCTAGCTATTGTGAATTGAGCAGCTCTGAACATTGATGTGGCTGCATCACTGTAGTAATCTGATTTTAAGTCCTTTGGGTATAGGCCAAGGAGTGGGATAGCTGGGTCAAATGGTGGATCCATTCCAAGTTTTCTAAGGAATCTCCGCACCGCTTTCCAGAGTGGCTGCACCAACTTGCACTCCCACCAGCAATGTATGAGTGTACCCTTTTCCCCACATCCTCGCCAACACCTGCTGTTGCCTGTATTCTTAATAAAAGACATTCTAATTGGGGTAAGATGAAATCTTAAGGTGGTTTTGATTTGTATTTTTTTTATAACGAGGGATGTTGAACATTTTTTCATAAAGGATCCTCAGAGCTGAGCTCCGGTCTTCCGGTGCCACTGCGCAGCGGCTCCTGAAGAGATCTGGCCTGGCGCGGCTGGAGTCACCAGCTCCAGCGGGGAGTTTAGGCCCTTCGGCGCCATTTTACATCTTCCCTGGCAGAGAGTGACCATCTGCGGCTGCCTGAATTCTCAGAGCTGAGCTCTGGTCTGAAATTTTCTTTCCTCGACATGTCCTTCTCTGGTTTTGGTATCAGGGTGATATTAGCTTCATAGAATGAGTTGGGAAGGGTTCCCTCCTCCTCTATTCATGAAATACTTTGAGGAGTATTGGAATGAGCTCTTCTTTGAAGGTCTTATAGAACTCGTCTGTGAATCCATCTGATCCTGGACTTTTCTTTGTTGGTAGGCTTTTGATGACTTGTTCTATTTCTTTGCTTGAAATTGATCTATTTAAGTTGTGTATGTCCTCCAGATTCAGTTTGGGTTGCTCATATGCCTCTAGGAGCCTGTTGATGTCTTCCAGGTTTTCTATTTTGTTGGAGTATAAATTTTCAAAATAGCTTCCAATTATGTTTTGTATTTCATTAGAGTCTGTTGTGATATTTCCTTTATCATCATGAATTTTATTAATTTGAGTTTTCTCTCTCCTTCTCTTTGTTAGTGTGGCTAAGGGTTAATCAATTTTGTTTATTTTTTCAAAGAACCAACTTTTTGTTTTGTCAGTTTTTTGAATTCTTTCTTTTGTTTCAATTTCATTGATTTTGGCTCTGATTTTAATTATTTCCTGCCTTCTACTCCTTTTGGTAATGTACTGTTCTACTTTTTTTAGGGCTTTAAGTTGTCATGTGAGGTCATTTATTTGTTTACTTTTCATTCTTTTATTGAATGCACTCCATGCAATGAATTTTCCTCTTAGCACTGCTTTCATAGTATTCCAGAGATTTTAATATGTTGTATCATTGTTCTTGTTGATCTCGAAGAATTTTTTTATTTCCCCCTGATGTCTTCTGTTATCCATACATCATTCAGCAGCATATTATTTAATCTCCAGGTGCTGGAGTAGTTTCTGTTTTTAATTTTATCATTGCTTTGTAATTTCATTCCATTATGGTCTGATAGAATACAAGGAAGTACCTACCTCTACCTTTTTGTATTTGCTAAGAGTAGCTTTGTGGCATAACATATGGTCTGTTTTAGAAAAGGATCCATGTGCTGCTGAGAAGTACATTTATTCACTTCTTGATAGATGAAATATTCTATATATGTCTGTTAAGTCTAACTTAGCGATTGTGTTATTGAGTTCTATAGTTTCTTTGTTCAGTTTCTGCTTGGAAGATCTGTCCCATGGTAAGAGGAGTGTGTTAAAGTCACCCAGTATTATTGTGTTTTGGTCTATTTGGTTCCTGGAGTTTAGAAGGATTTGATTGACATGCATGGATGTGCTGTTGTTTTGGGCATAAATATTTCTGATTGTTATGTCTTGCTGATTTATGTTTCCCTTAAGCAGTATGAAATGTCCTTCTTTATCCTTTCTAACTAATTTTGACTTGATGTCCACTTTATCTGATATGAAGATGGAAACCCCTGCTTTTTTATGAGTTCGTATGTGGTATGTTTTTCCCCATCCTTTTACCTTTAGTCTGTGGGTATCTTTTTCTATGAGATGTGTCTCTTAGAGGCAGCATATTGTTGGGTCTTTCTTTTTAATCCAATCTGCCAGTCTATGTCTTTTGATTGATGAGTTCAGGCCATTAACATTCAGGGTTATTATTGAGGTATGATTTTTATTCCCATTCATTATGGCTTATTTTTGGATTATAACTTGACTTGGTTTCTCCTTTATTTGGCTATTCCTTTAGGGTAGTTCCTCCCTATGCTGGTTTACATTGTTGATCTTCATTTCTTCCTCATGGAATATTTTGCTGAGAATGTTCTGTAGTGATGGCTTTCTATTTGTAAATTCTTTTAGGTTTTGTTTATCATGGAAGGATTTTATTTCATCTTCAAATCTGAAGATGAGTTTTGCTGGGTGTAAGATTCTTGGTTGGCATCCATTTTATTTCAGGGCTTGGGATATGTTATTCAAGGCCCTTCTTGCTTTTAGGGTCTGTGTTGAGAAATCTGCTGATAACCGTATTGGTTTCCCCCTGAATGTAATCTGAGTTTTTTTCTCTCGCAGCCTTTAAAATTCTCCCTTTATTTTGTATGTTAGGTACTTTCATTATAATGTGCCTTGGTGTTGACCTGTTGTAGTTTTGTATGTGTGGTGTCCTGTAAGCCTCTTGCATTTGATTTTGCATTTCATTCTTCAGATGTGGGAAATTTCCTGACGTTATTTCATTGAATAGATTATTTATTCATTTGGTTTGTATCTCTGTGCCTTCCTCAATCCCAAAAATTCTTAAATTTGGTCTTTTCATGATATCCCATAATTCTTGTAGGCTTTGTTCTTGAATTCTTACCATCTTCTTTGTTTGGTAGACTTTGTTTTCAAGATTAAATATCTTGTCTTCAACTTCTGATGTTCTATCCTCCAGGTGATCTAGCCTGCTGGTTATGCTGTCTATTGAGTTTTTAATTTGGTTTATTGTTTCCTTTATTTCAAGGATTTCTGTTTGGTTTGTTTTCAACATCTCTATCTCTTTATTGAAATGATCTTTTGCTTTCTGTTTTGCATCTGTTCTTTTGACTGTTGATTGGTGCGATCATTCATTTCCTGCATTTTCTCTCTCATCTCATTGTTTGCTTCTCTGATCATTTTAATTATGTACATTCTGAACTCTCTTTCTGATATTTCTTGTCCCATGTTATCACTGGATTCTGTTGAAGCAGTATCTAGGTTTTTTTGAGACACTTTCTTCCTGTCTTCTCATGTTGTTTGTGTGTCCTCCCTTCCATCCGTGGGAATCTTGAGGTATAGCAGCTTTTCCCCTTAAAACAAGTGGTGTCCCTGCAGGTTTCCAATTTCTCACCTCCTAGTCTTCAGTAGTACTAGACCACAGGCCGGGGCCAGGCTGGAGTAAGGCTTGGCTTCTGGGCTGGGCCTTCCAGCATGGGAACCTCCAGTGTGCGCTCTGTGCTTGCTTCCCCCACGCTGAAGGCTCCCACTTCTACACTGTGCCTGCTGCCCCCTCAGAGGTCCCACGGGAGCACTCTGGGCTGACGTCCCAGGTAGGGACCTCTCACCTGTCTGCACTGGGCTGCACCTGCTATCTGTCACTGGGTCCACCTTCTGGACCTGAAATTCTTGCGGGACTTGGCTGAGCTGAAGAGAAGCCTCTGAGCTGGGCCTCCCGGAGAGGATGACCCAAGTGTCCTCTCCTCAGTGTCCACTTCCCGTGCTGAAGACTCTTGCCTCTGGGCTGTGCCAGCAGCCCCCGTGGAGGACCCATGTTGGCTCTGGGCTGACGTTCAGAGTGGGGAACTCTCACCCGTCTGTGCTGGACTCCGCCTGATGTCTGTCCCTGGGTCCGCCTCCTTCACTCTTAACTTTAAAGCTGAGTAATATCCCATCATATTCTGCTTCAATATTGATTACCTGTCTAGATGATTTATCTGTTATGTATTAATGTCTCCAACTGTTACTGATTGCTGATGATGTCTTCCTCTGGATCTGTCAGTGTTTGCCTTAGGTTAGGTAGAGTGGTGTTTGTTGCATGCCTATTTTTAATTGGTACATTTTCCTATTGAATTGACCCTTTAGTCATTATATAATGACCTTTGTTGGTCTGTAATGCCAGTTTTGAATTGTCTATTTTGTCTTATATAAGTATAACCTCCCCTGTTTTCTTTCAGTTACTGTTTGCATGAAATATCAGTTTCTTTTCCTTTGTTTTCAGCCTGTGTTTGTCCTGAAACCTCAAGAGAATCTCTTATAGACAGCATGTAGTTGGATTTTGTTCTCTTAAATCCATTCAGCCACTCTTGTTAATTTCATTACATGTAAAGTGATTGTTGATAAGCAAAGGATTAGTATAACCATTTTAAAATTGTCTTATGTGATTCTTTTTAGTTCTTTTATTCCTCTCTTTATAGATGTTTTCTTCTTATGTTTTGATGACTTCTCTTTTGTTGTGACATACTTTGATTGTTTTCTCCTCATTTTTTGATATTTATTTGTTATAGTTTGTATTTACAATGACCCCAAAGGCTCATGTGTTGAAGGCTTGGTCCTGAGCTGGTGGTGCTATTAGGAGTTTGTGGATACTTAGAAGGTAAAGTCTAGTTGGACGAAGTAGGCCATTGGGGGAATGCCCTTGAAAGTACATGGAGCATCTTCTTCTCTCTTTCTGCTTCCTGGCTTCCATGAGGTGAGCAGATTTCCTCTCTCTTGCATTGACCTCCCATGATGTTCTTTCTTTGCACAGTCCCAAAGCAATGGTATCAAGTGAGTATGGAACATAACCTCTTACACTGTGAGCCAAAATAAGTGTTTGTTTATTTTAAGTTGTTTATCTGAGGTATTTCATCACAGCAACAGAAGCTAACACAGGAAATTGGTATTCAGTAGTGAGGTCATTGTTATGATTGTACCTAATGCTGTGGTTCAGAGCCTTTGGAATTGGTTTGTGGAAGAATTTTCAAAAGGTTTGGAATTGTAGACTAGTGAAGTTCTAGAATGCTGGAAGTGAAGCTTAATGGGCAATTCTGGTGAGGATTCAGAAGACCAGAAAATGAAAAGAGTGACGAATTTGCTAATGAGGTTGCAGATGGAAATGAGGTCTTGACTGGGACCTGGACTAGAGGTCATTCATTTTATGTCCTGGAAAAGAACTTGTCTACATTTTGTCTTCATGTGAGGCTGAGTTTAAAGGTGATGGACTAATTAATGTCATGGAGGAAATTTCAAGACAGCACAGCACTCATGCTGTTGCATGGGTATTACTGACTCATTTTAGCAGATTTATATTGAGAATCAAGCACAAAATGCAGAGTGGAAAGAGCTGAAAATTTTGCAGTTTGGCCAGAAAATGGTGTGAAAAGTTGTGGCCAAGGAGGGTGTGGTTGCTGAAGAGATTAATACCATTAGAAAGAAACCAAGTACATTGCACCAGGACAATAAGAAAGATAGCTTGAGGGGCATCTCAGAAGTCAGAAAGAACCTCCACCCATAGGAGGCTTAAGGGTACACAAGGGTGAACTCACATTAGAGACTTTTGTTTGAGAAGAAAGTCCTAGGGCACCTTGCTCTCACAGCCACCTAAAATTTTTTTCCAGAGATTTTCTCTCCCATATTCAGCTATACAGACATGCCAAGGCCTTTTAAGTCAAAAGTAGAGCAGGCCACAGTAATGAAATTCAAGCTGGCAGCAGACTTTACCATTGTTCTTGAGGTGCCACTGTTTTTTTTTCAGGCATGAAGAATGAAAGATTTCTGGGATTGGCTTCCACCAAGATCTCAAAGGAAAATCTAGATGGTCAGCCAATGTGTGTGACAGGATTGGAGTCCCTTTAAGCAGCCCCTGAGTGGACAATGTGTGAAGCTGTGAGAGTGAATACAAAGTGGTAGTGAAGACTCCAGGAAGTCAGGGATGCAAAGAATATGGAATGTCTGCCAAGGAAAGCCACAGGTAATGTGTAGAGCCAGCTACAGAGAGTGGCAGTGTGGGCTGCAGCAAGCAAGGCTGCAGGGGAGGGCTGTCCAAGTCTGTCAGAGTTCACAGTGCACCACTGTGTGCCCCAGCTGCTGGAATCAGAGCTACAGGTTTATTTGTCCTGTTGGGTTTGGGTCCAACCCTTCCTTTCTGTATCCCTATTCCTTGCTTTTGGAATTGGAGTATTTACTCTGTGCTATTATGCCTTGGAATTATGTAACATTTTTTATGTATATAGGGGCTCACAGGTAAAAGTTTGTCTTGAGTCTCAGAGGAGAATTTGTGTGGATATTTGAGCAATGTTGGAACCATTGAATCTTTTGGGACTCTTGGAAATGGACTAAGTTTATTTTGCATCATAAGATGCATGCATGCCTTTGGGCACCAGGAGTAGAATGTTGTAGTTTGGATATGGAATGTCTCAAAAGGCATATATGTTGAAGGTTTGATCACCAGCTCATAGTGTTCTTGGAATATGGTAGAAATTTTAGGAGGTGGGGCCTAGTGGGAGGGTGTGCCCTTGAAGGATGTATTTGGACCTTTCTCTCTTTCTGTTTCTTTGGCTGCCATGAGGTAAGCAGCTTGCTTCTGTCAAGTGCTTCCTGCCATTGTGTTATGCCTTGATACAGGCCCAAAGCAATGGGGCTAAGCAACTCTGTGCTGAAATCTCTGAAACTGTGATCCAAAAATCAATCTCTTTCCCTTTAAAGTTGTTTATCTCAGGTAGTTTATCACAGCACTAGAAAGCTAATACACTGATAAAGTTAAAGCCATGTGGGTGGAGTGATTGGATGAATGTCATTATCACAAGATTGAGTTGATTACAAAAGGATTAGTTTGGCTCTCCTTTTTCCCCCTTCTCTCTCACTCTCACTCTTTCTTTCCCTTGCTTCTTCATTTCACCATGGGGTGTTGCAGCCCAAATGCACATGCCAGATGCTGGTCCCCTCTATCTTGGACTTGTCAACCTCCAGCACTATGAGCCAATAACTTCCCACTTCATTATGAATGTATCCAGTCTGTGGCATTCTCTTATGTCAACACAAAATGGACTAAGACAACTGTCAGCTTATCCTCAACAAAATCCCTTGGAAATGAACATAGAGGAAAGCTTGATATTTGTCTTTGCAATGAGTTCTTGAATAGGACATCAATAGCACTGGCAACAAAAGCAAAAATATCTACAAGGCATTAATTTAGAAAACTTAAATAGAGTAAAGAAAGTGAAACAGAGGGGAGGAAGGGAGAGAAAGGGAAGTACTGGGGACTAAAATGGAACAAATTGTATTTTGTGCTTGTATGATTATGTCAAAGTGAATCCCACTATTATTATAATGATAATGCACTAAAAGCAAAAATAGACAATTGAGGTTATACTAAATTAAAGTGTTTCTGCTCAGGAAAGAAAAAAATCAACAAAATGGAAAGGCAGCCTATAAAATGGGAGAAAATATTTGCAAACCTTATCTGAGAAAAGGTTGATATCTAAAACCCATAAGGAACTCCTATAAAAGCAAAAGCAATAAAGAATCCTATTAAAAATGGGTAAAGGATTTGTATAGAAATTTCTCTGGAGGAGACATACAAAGGACCAATAGGTATATGAAACTCAACATCACCAATCATCAGGGGAATGAATATCAAAACCACAATGAGATATCACCTCACACCTGTTAGGATGGATATAGAAAAAAGTAAACCCTGTGAGCTGTTGCTGGAAATACAGAATAGTGTGATCACTGTGAAAAGCAGCAGGAGAGTTCTCTGAAAAATTAAAAACATCAGTATCCCATGATTCAGTAATGCCAATAGTGGGTATACTCAAAATAAATACATTTGGAATGTTGAGGAAATTATCTGCACTCTAATGTTCATTGCAGAGTTGTTCACTGTGGCCAAGACATGAAAGCAACCTAAATGTCCACTGATGGATAATATATAAAGAAATTGTGGTGGAATATTATTCTGCCCTAAAGAAAGAAGGAAATTCTGCCATTTACAAAAATGGAAAAGAATGTGGAGGAGAGTATGCAAAATGAATTAAGCCAAAGGACAAATACTACATGACCTGTATATGAGGAAGCTAAAGTAACTAGCCTCCTATGAGGATCAGTAGAATGGTGGTTCTAGGAGCCTAGGGAGGCTTCTGTACAAAGCCAAGTGTATAAATTCAGTTATACAAGATGAGTATGTCATAGTGATTTCTACTATACAATATAGAGCCTATAGTTCACAATTATGCTTTGTATTCTTAAAAATTTGCAAAGATAATAGATCTTATATTGTTTTCTTTTTACATACAGAAATTATAATGATGAAGAGGATGGGAGTAAAGTTTTGGAGGTGATGGATATGGTTATGGCATAGATTATGGTGACTTCATGAGTATACTTATCTCCAAACTCATCAACTTTTATATATTAAAAATGTACAACATTTTGTATGTTAGCCCTTTCTCAGTAAAGTGGTTGTATTTATTTAGTATTATTTTCGATATTTTTAGTTGTAGATGGATACATTTATTTATTTATTTTAATTGAAAAGACTAACATTTGGCAGCATGAAAATGTAAGAAAATGCATGTGACAAAGGTAATATTCATAATATACAAATAGCTCTTAGAAATAAATAAGAGTCTCTGGTCTGATTTCTAGGTCCTTGATCCACTTTGAGTTGAGTTTTGTACAGGGTGAGAGATATGGGTTTAGTTTCATTTTGCTGCATATGGATTTCCAGTTTTCCCAGCACCATTTGTTGAAGAGGCTGTCTTTTCTCCATTGCATGTTTTTGCCTCCTTTGTCAAGTATGAGGTACCTGTACTTATTTGGATTGCCTCAGTAATGCAGCCACATCAATGTTCATAGCTGCTCAATTCACAATAGCTAGATTATGGAATCAACCTAGATGCCCTTCAGTAGATGAATGGATAAAGAAACTGTGGTATATATACACAATGGAATATTACTCAGCCATAAAGAAGAATAAAATTATGGTATTTGTAGGTAAATGGATGATGTTGGAAACTGTTATGCTAAGTGAGATCAGCCAATCCCCAAAATCCAAAAGCCGAATGGTCTCTCTGATAAATGAATGATGATGCATAATGTGGGGGGGAAAGATGGCAAGAATGGAGGAAAGATAGCTAGCATAGAGGGAAGGGAGGGGTGGGGGCGGGTGGGGGGTAAAATGAATAACAGAATGTGTGACAGATACCATTGCCCTGTGTACATGCATGAATGCACAGATGGTGTGACTCTACTTTGTGTCCAACCAGTGAAACAATAGCTGTACTCCATTTGTGTTCAATGAATCAATAAGTAAATAAAAAAAAGAAATAAATAAGAAAATAAATAATAAGCACTTCCCAATAGAGAATTGGACAAAGTACAAAGCAACCCACAAAATAAAGAAAATCAGTTAGCCATTAAGAGCATTTTTAAAATGGTCACACTAATAATCAAATGATTGCACATAAAAATAACAGCATTTCTTCACTAATTTTCTTAGTGATCCAGCAGGAAAGGACTGAAAGGACTTGTTTTTGTTTATGATGTGAAGGCACGTGCTCCATTACACACTTTATCAGGATCTTCCATAGGACCATGAGGGTCAGGATATGAGATTCCCTATCCTTCTTTGACAGAGGAAACCAGTTTCTAGAAACACAATCCTTGGAAAGGAATGCAGGAGTTGAGAAACTGCCCACATAGGGTGTCAGTCACATTGCTGCTGATCACAGCCAAAAGCTGCACTAGCCCTGTCAACAGTAGATGATGTGCCCAGGCTGTCATCATCATCTACATAGTGGGGTTCTCTGCAGCCATTTAAATCCCGTTTGTACCTTCAAGAAAGCCCAAGAAAGGAAGCACAACCAGGAACTGGCAACTTTATTTTTATGTGGTGCTAGGGATTGGGTGCCCAGTAAAGTGGTTTTAATGAAAAAACAAAACAAAACAAAATACATTTTAAATTTTCCTTTTGATTTCTGTTTTGACCTATGAGTAATTTTGAAGTCTCCCAATATTTGGATTTTCAGGAGATATTTCTATTATTGATTTCTAATTTTGTAGTGGCCTGAGAATATACTTTGTATTACTTAAAGATTAAATTTATTGCTCTTTTTATTATGCCTTTGAATATGGCCTACGTTGATAAATTTTTTCACATACCTATAAAATGTTTTCTGTTGTTTTAGAGTAGAGTGTTCAGTAAATGTCACCTAGGTCAAGCTGGATAATAGTGTGATTTTTTTTCAGATTTTTTTTCTGTTCTTCCTATCTTTAGTTTTCAGGACTCCAGTTACATGTATATTGAATGGCTTGATGTTGTCCCAAAGCAACAGATGTCCTGTTTATGTCTTTTCCTTTACCTGGACCTTTCTTTGCCTTTTATTTTCTGGATAAACTTTCTCTCAATTTAAAGATCTTAGCTTAGATGCCACTTGTTTAAAAAGAGTTTTTCCATTTGATCCAGTTTAATATAGCAATTGCATAGCAATTGCTTCAAGCTAATGCTTTGTTGAACTGATTCCTTCCTTGGTGTTTTCTAACCTGGAGGTGGAGGAGTACTGGGTTTCAAGCCATGAATTTGGCCTTAGAGTTTCCAGATACCATGTGCACCTTTCATATAGAAATGCCTGGGAGAATAGGATCAACACAGAGACCCGAGCCAAGAAGAAAAGTGGATTAGAAAAGCACTGGCATTATTCAAATTCCTCAATCTATCTGATTCTAAGATCAGTTGTGATTTTTCCATTAAGATACAATACATTGGGAAAGGAGCTCGGCAGAAATTATGAGTCCTCTCCAGGAAAGAAGGCAAAGAAACTTGTTTCTGAGAGATGGGGGACAAAATAAATGCTCCAAGACCCAATATTACAAAGTCTGACCTGGAGGGATTTGAATATTGGCTACCAGAGTAGAAAATAAGCACAGAGTTCCTCAGTCCTGAGCCTGGACCAGGGTGGGGGAAGGGGAGGGGCAACAGAGAGAGAAAGAGGGAATAGGAATGCATGTCAGCTCACCCCCTTAATAACATCTGGAAAGAAAACCAGGAACAAATAAAATAATAAATAAAAATGTAACAGGAACAGCAGTGTCCTTGAAGAAGATCAAGCAGTATAAAACCAAATTGTGAACAGAAAGCCCTGCTGGACACTGTAGGCATATTGGGGAGCCCACAACTGACCTGTCGCCCTCTTAAATTAACAGGTGGACTCTGCCAGTGATTCTCCAGGGAGTTTCAGAAGCTTTGGTCTCAGACTAGGGTAGCACCAAAATAGAAAATCTTGAAGACTTTAACAAATTTCTAGAGACATATGATCTACCCAAACTGAATCAGGAGGACGTACACAATTTAAACAGATCAATTTCAAGCAATGAAATAGAACACACCATCAAAAGTCTACCAACCAAGAAAACCCCAGGACCAGACAGATTCTCAGTCATGTTCTACAAGACCTTCAAAGAAGAAGAACTAATACCAATACTCCTCAAAGTATTCCATGAAATAGAAAAGGAAGGAATCCTTCCAAACTCATTCTATGAAGCTAGTATCACCTGGATACCAAAACCAAAGACACACGAAGAAAAGAAAACTTTAGACAAATATCCCAAATGAACACAGATGCCAAAATTCTTAATAAAATTCTGGAAATCACATAGAAAAACATAGTTAAAAGCTCATGCACCATGATTAAGTGGGTTCATCCCAGGGATGCAAGATTGGTTCAACATACAGAAATCAATAAACGTAATTCATTGCATTAATAGACTTATAGATGAGAATCATATGATCATCTCAATAGATACAGAAAAAGCATTTGACAAAATATAGCAACCTTTCATGTTCAAAACACTAGAAAAAATAGGGATAGTAGCAACATATCTCAACATAGTAAAGGCTATCTATGCTAAGCCCAAGGCCAATATCATTCTAAATGGAGAAAAATTGAAAGTATTCCCTCTAAAAACTGGAATCAGACAGGGATGCCCTCTTTCAAACTTCCATTCAACATAGTCTTGAAACTCTAGCCAGAGCAATTAGACAAAAGAAATAAAGGGGATATGAATAGGAAAAGAAGAACTCAAACTATTACAGTTTGCCCACAACATGATTCTATATTTAGAGGATCCAAAAAGTTCCACCAGAAAACTACTAGAACTAATAAATGAATTCAGTAAAGTAGCAGGATATAAAATCAGCACCCATAAATCTAATGCATTTCTACACTTCAGTGATGAATTCTCTGAAAGAGAAATTAGGAAAATTACTCCATTCCCAATAACCTCAAAAATACATATAAAATATTTGGGAATTTATCTAACAAAGAGTTGAAAGACCTCTACAATGAAATCAAAGAACACTAAAGAAAGAAATTAAAGATAAGAGATAGAAGGATCTCCCATGTTCTTGGATAGGCAGAATTAATATTGTCAAAGTGGCCATACTCCCAAAAGTATTATACAAAATTAATGCAATTCCAATTAAAATCCCAACATCTTTCCTCATAGAAATAGAGAAAGCAATTATGAAATTCATTTGGAAAAATGAGAAACCCAGAATAGCCAAAGCAATCCTTAGCAAGAAGAATGAAGCAGGAGGCATCACAATACCAGACCTTAAACTATTTTACAAAGCTATAGCAACAAAAATGGCATGACATTGGCACCAAAATAGGTAGGTAGACCAGTGGTACAGAATTGAAGACACAGAAACAAACCCACATAAATACAGTTATCTCATACTAGACAAAGATGCCAAAAATGTACATTGGAGAAAAGATAGCCTCTTCAACAAATGGTTCTGGGAAAACTGGAAATCCATATGCAGAAAAATGAAATTAAACCCCTATCTCTCACCCTGCACAAAATTCAACTTAAAGTGGATTAAGGACCTAAGAATTAGACCAGAGAGTCTGTGCCTAATAGAAGAAAAAGTAGGCCTAAATCTCCATCATGTCAGCTTAGGACCAGACCTTCTTAACAAGATTCCTAAAGCACATGAAATAAAATCAAGAATCAATAAATGGAATGGATTCAAACTAAAAAGTTTCTTCTCAGCAAAGGAAATAATAATGTGAAGAGAGAGGCTACAGAGTGGGAGAAAATCTTCACTACATGCACATCAGATAGAGTACTAATCTCCAGGATATAAAAAGAACTTAATCAATAAGTAAATAAAAAAAAAAGAACTTAAAAAACTTAACACCAACAAAACAAATAACCCAATCAATAAATGGGCTAAGGAACTGAGAAGGCATTTCACAAAAGAAGTTATTCAATCTATCAGCAAATATATGAAAAAATGTTCAACATCTCACTCCAGTCAGAAAAGCAATACAAAGAACCCAGTCAATAAATGGGCCAAGGATCTGGACAGACACTGCAGAAAAGGATGAACAGGTGATCAATAAATATAGAAAAAATATTCAACATCTCTAGGAATTAGAGAAATGCAAATTAAAACAACTTTAAGATTTCATCTTACTCCAATTAGAATGGCTTTTATCAAGAACACAAACAATAATAGATGTTGGCATGGCTGTGGGGAAGAGGGCACACTCATACATTGGTGGTGGAGTTGCAAATTGGTGCAACCACTCTGGAAAGCAGTGTGGAGATTCCTCAGAAAACTTGGAATGGACCCACCTTTTGATCCAGTTATCCCACTCCTTGGTTTATACTCAGAGGACTTAAAATTAGCATACTACAGTAACACAGCCACATCAATGTTTATAGCAGCTCATGTTCACAGTAGCTAGAATGTGGAACCAACCTAGATGCCCTTCAACAGATGAATGGATAAAGATGTGGTGCTCTTCAACAGATGAATGAATAAGGAAGATGTGGTATATATACAATGGAATACTCCTCAGGCATAAAGAAGAATAATAATATGGCATTTGCAGACAAATGGATGGAATTGGAGATTATCTTGCTAAGTGAAATAAGCCAATCCCAAAAAAACAAGGGCTGAATGTTTTCCCTGATAAACGGATGATGATATAGAATCTGGTTGGGGGGAGGGTAAGGGAGGAATGGAGGATCTTTAGATTATTTAGAGGGAAATGAGAGGGGGAGTGGGTGGGGATATGAAAACATGGTGGAGTGGGAAGGACATCATTACCCTGTGTACATGTGTGATTAACAAGAATGATATGAATGTACACCATGCACAGCATTAGAAATAAAAATTTGTACCCCATATGTGTAGAATGTATCAAAATGAAGTCTGTAAAAAATTAAAAAATTATGTTAATTAAAAAAAGGCAGTTATCAAGAATACAAGCAACAATAAGTGTTGGTAAGGTTGTGGGGAAAAGGGTACACTCATACATTGCTGATGGAACTGCAAATTGGTGCAACCACTCTTGAAGCAGTATGGAGATTCCTTAGAAAGTGTGAAATGGAACCATCATTTGACCCAGGTATCCCACTCCTTGGTCTATACCCAAAGGACTTACAATCAGCATACTACAGTGATGCAGCCACATCAATGTGTATAGCAACTCAATTCACAATAGCTAAACTGTGGAATCAAACTAGATGCCCTTAAATAGATAAATGGATAAAGAAACTGTGGTATATATACACAGTGGAATATTACTCAGCCTTAAAGGAGAATAAAATTATGGCATATGCAGGTAAATGGATGGAATCAGAGAATATCATGCTAAGCAAAATAAGCCAAACCTCAAAAACCAAAGCAAATATTTTTTTTTCTGATAAGTGGATGCTGATCCATAATGGGGGGCAAGGGAAGAATGGAGGAACTTTGGATTGGGCAGAGAGGAATGAGGGGACGGGAGGGGGGATGGGGGGCAGGAAAGATGGCAGAATGAGATGGGCATCATTACCCTAGGTACATGTATGATCAAATGAATGGTATAACTCCACATCATGTACAACCAGAGAAATGAAAAGTTGTGTACAATGAGTCAAAATGCATTCTGCTGTCGTGTATGACTAATTAGACAAATAAAAACAAAAAAGATATAGGTTAATAATTTGTATTTAAAAAAGGACCAACAATATTTTGTTTGCAAGAGATATACCTTACAGGCAAACACATCCACAGACTGAAGGTGAAAGGATGGGAAAAGACATACCATGCAAATTGTACCAATAAACAAGGAGAGGTAGCTATTACCATTACAGACAAAGTGGACTTCAAGACAAAGTTAATCAGAGGAGACAAAGAAGGTCACTTCATATTAGTTAAGGGAATCATTCAACAACAAAATGTAATGATTTTAATATTTATGCCCCAAACAATGTGTGTATACGTGTACATAAAACAAACTCTTTTCAATATTAAAAATCAGACCACAGTACAATAATACTGGGTGACTTCAACATACCTCTCTCACTACGAGATAGGTCATCCAGACATAAACTAAGGAAAGATTCCTCAGATTAAAATGCTATTAACCAAATGGACCTAATAGACATCTACAGAACATTTCATACATCAACAACTGAATTTATCTTCTCAGCAGTGCGTAGAACATTTTCTGAAATAGATAATATTTTAGATCACAAAGAAAATCTTAGCAAACACAAAAAAATAGAGATAATTCCTTGCATCCTATCAGGTCATAATGGAGTGAAATTAGAAATCAATGATGAGATAAAAAACAGAAACCACTCTAACTCCTGGAGACTGTATAATACACTTTCGAATGATAAATGTATAGCAGAAGAAATTGGAGGAGAAATAAAAAGATTCTTACAAACAAATGAGAATAGTGACACAACTTATCAAAATCTCTTGGACAATATGAAGGCAGATCTAAGAGGAAAATTTATAGCCCTGAGTCCCTACATTAAAAAAGTTAGAAAGATACTACATAAATAATCTGTCACTACACCTCAGGGCCCTAGAAATAGAATAAACCAACACCAAAGTCAGTCAAAAACAGGAATTAAAATCAGAGCCAAGGAGCCGGGCATGGTGGCGCACACCTGTAATCCCAGCGACTTGGGAGGCTGAGTCAGGAGGATCGCGAGTTCAAAGCCAGCCTCAGCAACTTAGCGAGGCCCTAAGCAACTCAGTGAGACCCTGTCTCTAAATAAAATACAAAATAGGGCTGGGGATGTGACTCAGTGGCCGAGTGTCCCTGAGTTCAATCCCTGGTTAAAAAAAAAATCAGAACCAAGAAAAAATTAATTCAAAGGATTAATTAAAGAGTTGGTTTTTTGAATGGAAAAACAAGAATGATAACCCCACTTAGTCAAATTAATCAAAATGAAGAGAGAAAAGACTCAAATAAAATCGGAGATGAAAAGGGAAATATCACCAGATACCACTATAAGCCAGAGGATCATCAGAAATTATTTTGAAAATTTATACTCTAATAAACTGGGACATCTTGAAGATATTGACAAATTTTTAGAGACATATCACCTACCCAAATGAGCCATGAGGACCTAGAAAACCTAAATAGACAAATATCAAGTAATGAAATTGAAATAGCTATCAAAAGCCTTCTAACAAAGAAAAGTTCAGGACCAGGTGGAGTCTTAGCTGAGTTCTACCAAACCTTTAAAGAAGAATTAATACCAATCCTCCTCAAATTACTCCATGAATACAAAGGGAGGGATCACTGCCAAATTAATTCTATGAAACTAGTATCACCCTGACCAGACAAACACACATCATGGAAAGAAAATTTCAGGCTGATATCCTTGATGAACATAGATGTAAAAATTCTTAACAAAATATTGGAAAACTGCATATAAAAACATAAAGATAGTACACCACCATTGAGTGGGTTCTATTCCAGGGCTCAAAGGTTGGTTCAACATATGCAAATCAATAAATGTAATTCACCACATAAATAGACTTAAGGAAAAGACTCATGATTATCTCAATAGATGCAGAAAAATCATTTGACAAGGTACAACACATATTCATGTGTAAAACACTAGAGAAACTAGGGATAGAAGGAACTCACCTCAACAGTGTAAAGGCTGTGTATGACAAATCCAAAGGCAACATCATACTGAATGGAGAAAAGCATTTCCTCTAAAAACAGGAACAAGACAAGGATGTCTACTATCACCATTCCTATTCAACACAGTCCTCAAAACTCTAGCCTGAGCAATCAGGCAAGAAAAGAAAATTAAAGAAATACAAACAGGAAAAGGAGCTCAAATGATCTCTGTTTGCTATTGACATAATTCTATATTTAGAAGACCCCAAAAAACTCCACCCTAAGACTTCTAGAGCTGATAAAATTTTAGTGAAGTATCAGGATCCAAAATTAATGTACATAAATCAATCACTTCCATATAGTTCATTAAGGAACCTGCTGTAAAAGAAATTAGGAAAACTATTTCATTCACAATAGCCTCAAAAAATTGGGACTGAATATTACAGTGATGCCAGGGAACTCTGCAATGAAAACTATAGAACACTGAAGAAAGAGATTGAAGAAGGCTTTAGAAGATGGAAAGATGTCCCGTGTTCTTGGATAAGCAGAATTAATATTATTAAGGTAACCATATCACCAAAAGCATTATAGAGATTCAATCTAATTCCAATCAAAATACCAATGACATTCTTCACAAAACTAGAAAAGGCAATTCTAAAATTCATTTGGAAAAATAAGAGACCCAGAATAGCCAAAGCAATTCTGAGCAAAAAGAGTGATATTGGAGGTGTCAAAATACAAGATCTCAAAATATGCTACAGAGCTATAATAACAAAACAGCATGGTCCTGGCACCAAAACAGACATGAAGAACAATGGAATAGAATAGAAGATAGGCAAACCCACATAAATACATATCTGATAGTAGACATAGGTACCAAAAACATTCATTGGAGAGAAGATAGCCTTTTAAACAAACAGGGCTATGAATACTGAAAATTCGTGTGTAGAAAAATAAAACGACCTCTATTTCTCGCCCTGTACAAAAGTCAACTCAAAGTGGATCAAAGACCTAGGAATTAGACCAGAAACTCTGCAACTGCTAGAAAATGTAGGCCCAGCAGTCCAACATGTTGGCACAGGAGCTGACCTCCTTAACAAGACTCCTAAAGCACAAGAAATAAAACCAAAAATCAATAAATGGGATGGCATAAAATTAAGAAATTTCTGTACAGCAAAGGAAATGAGAGTGAAGAGAAAGCCTACAGAATGGGAGAAGATCTTTGTCACCTGCTATTCAGACAGGGCATTGATATCCATAATATCTAAAGAACTCAAAAACACTTGACAACAAAAAAACCTCCAAATAACCCAATTAAAAATGGGCAAAAGGACTGAACAAACAATTCTCAAAAGAAGAAACACAATTGGACAACAAATATATGAAAAAATGTTCAATATCTCTAGCAATCAGGGAAATGCAGACCAAAATTACATTGAGATTTCGTCTCACTCCAGCAAGAATAGCAATTATCAAGAATACAAGTAATAGAAATTAGGAAAACTACCCCATTCACATTAACCTCAAAAAAAAAAAATACTTGGGAATCAATCTAACAAAAGAAGTGAAAGACCTCTACAATGAGAACTACAGAACACTAAAGAAAGAAGTTAAAGAGAATCTGAGAAGATGGAAAGATCTCCCATGTTCTTGGATAGGCAGAATTAATATTGTCAAAATGGCCATACTTCCAAAAATGCTATACAAATTTAATGCAATTCCAATTAAAATCCCAATGATGGACCTCATAAAAATAGAGCAAGGAATCATGAAATTAATTTGGAGGAATAAGAGACCCAGAATTGCTAAAGCAATCCTTAGCAAGAAGAGCGAAGCAGGGGGTATCACAAAAGTTGAAGGTATCAGACCTTCAACTATACTACAGAGCAATAGTAACAAAAACAGCATGGTATTGGCACCAAAATAGACAGGTAGATCAATGGTACAGAATAGAGGACACAGAGACAAACCCACATAAATACAGGTATCTCATACTTGACAAAGGAGGCAAAAACATGCAATGGAGAAAAGACAGCCTCTTCAACAAATGGTGCTGGGAAAACTGGAAATCCATATGCAGCAAAATGAAAATAAACCCATATCTCTCACCCTGTACAAAACTCATCTCAAAGTGGATCAAGGACCTAGAAATCAGACTAGAGACTCTGCACCTAACAGAAGAGAAAATAGGTCCAAATCTTCATCATGTTGGCCTAGGACCAGATTTCCTTAACATGACTCCCAAAGTGCAAGAAATAAAAGCACGAATCAATGATTGGGATAGAGTCAATCTAAAAAGCTTTTTCTCAGCAAAGGAAACAATCAGCAATGTGAAGAGAGAGCCTTCAGAGTGGGAGAAAATCTTTGCTACACACACTTCAGATAGAGCACTAATCTCCAGAATCTACCAAGTACTCAAAAATCTTTACACCAAGAACATTAATAACCCAACCAACAAATGGGCCAAGAAAATGAACAGACACTTTACAGAGGAAGATCTACAAGCAATCAACAGATTTATGAAAAAATGTTCAGCATCCCTCATTATAAGAGAAATGCAAATCCAAACCACCTTAAGATTTCATCTTACCCCAATTAGAATGTCTTTTATTAAGAATACAGGCAACAACAGGTGTTGGCGAGGATGTGGGGAAAAGGGTTCACTCATACATTGCTGGTGGGAGTGCAAGTTGGTGCAGCCACTCTGGAAAGCAGTGTGGAGATTCCTTAGAAAACTTGGAATGGATCACCATTTGACCCTGCTATCCCATTCCTTGGCCTATACCCAAAGGACTTAAAATCAGATTGCCTCAGTGATGCAGCCACATCAATGTTCATAGCTGCTCAATTCACAATAGCTAGATTATGGAATCAACCTAGATGCCCTTCAATAGATGAATGGCTAAAGAAACTGTGGTATATCTACACAATGGAATATTACTCAGCCATAAAGAAGAATAAAATTATGGCATTTGTAGGTAAACGGATGATGTTGGAGACTTATGCTAAGTGAGATCAGCCAATCCCCCAAATCCAAAGGCTGAACGGTCTCTCTGATAAATGAATGATGATGCATAATGTGTGTGGGGGGGAAGGGTGGCAAGAATGGAGGAAGGATAGATAGCATAGAGGGAAGGGAGGGGTGGGGTCGGGGTTGGGGGTAAGAATAATAACAATGTGTGACAGATACCATTGCTCTGTGTACATGTATGAACGCACAGATGGTGTGACTCTACTTTGTGTACAACCAGTGAAACAATAACTGTACTCCATTTGTGTTCAATGAATCAATAAGTAAATAAAAAAAACCCCTCAACATTCTCTATAGGATTAAACTAGACTTAAAATTCAGTCCTTCAAATGCAATACTTCAAATGTCCAAATTCAACACCTAAAATGTGATACTTCAAAAGTCCAGGAACCAACATGGGATTGTTTGACACATGAAGAGCTAAGAAAATATTTAAAAATTTTTAATTTTAAATAATTTAACTGATACATAAAAGCATAAAGATTATACATAATAATGGAATACCACTGAACATTGCAATATGTCATAATAAATGTTTTAATGTTCTTTTCTAATTAACAAAAAGAATACAAGTAATAATAAGTATTGACAAGGATGTAGGTAAAAAGGTACACTTATACATTGTTGGTGGGACTGAAAATCAGTGCAACCACTCTGGAAAGCAGTATGGAGATTTCTCAAGAAACTAGGAATTGAACCATCATATGACTCAGCTTTTGGTATGTATCCAAAAGAGCTAAATTTTGGTCAGCATACTGTAGGGATACAGCTACATCAATGATTTTAGCAACACAATTCACAATAGCCAAGCTATGGAACCAACCATGGTGTCTTTCAACAGATGAATGGATAAAGAAAATGTGATATATATATGTGTGTGTATATATATATATCACATGTATATATACATATATGATATACATATCATGTGTATATATATGTGAAAAATGTAAGATACATATATGAAGACATTATGTATAAAATCTCCACCCAAGGCCAATGGAGTATTACTCAGCCATAAAGAAGAATGAAATTATGGTATTTGCTGATAAATGGATGGAACTGGAGACTATCATGCTAAATGAAATAAGCCAGACTTGGAAAGCCAAAGATTGAATGTTTTGTTTGATTTGTGAAAGGTAGTCCAAAATAAGAGGGAAAGAGAGAGAGAAAAAGATAAAGGGAAAATGGGGGATTTCATCAAAATAGAAGAAAGGTGAGTTAGGTGAAGTGGACTGAGGTGGAAGGAGAAGGAACATGATAAAGGAAGGACAGCAGAATGAATCTGACCTAACTTTCCTATGCACATATATGAATACACCACAGTGAATCTCACCATAATGTACCTCCACAAGACACTAAGTATAAAAAACCTAAAAGTAAATAGCAGCAAGACCAGTAGAGTAGAGGGAAGGGAATAGGGAGGGAGGAGGGAAGGGAAAGGGGAAATATTGGGGACTGAATTAGGACAAATTATATTCCATGTTTTTATATTGTGTCAAAATGAATCCTAATGTTATGTATAACTAAAAAGAACCAAAACGATACAAAAAATTTTGTTTCATGTCACTTGCATTGGGTATTGTTTAATACAAACCCTTAACATGGTTGGCATAGTTGTATCTATAAACTTTAAGGCGGAAAGGACCCTTCATGCTTGTTAATCACCATGTAATCAATCCAGTTGATGTGATCAATCCTGCTTGGAACACAGCAGGTGCTATGATTAAAATATTTGTCACACAAATAAATGAATCATATAAATGCCATAGCTGCCTTAATTTAAAGCTAATTATATTCTGGCATATAGGAAATTGCCAGATAAAAGTAATAGTCTGTAGGTTTTGAAGAAAGTGATAATACATTTCATCTCCTTAAACAACAGGCCATGACATAGAGTCAAGGTAAGCTCAGTGAAGCAAGACATTTTAATATCTGAGTTGAGCAAAGAGAAACAAAGAACAGTTCAAATATTCTTATGAAGAGAGGGGCAGGGAGTGAATGAAACACGGGAGTAAATGGAATGTAGGGATGGGCACTTATCTTTTTATTTGTTCATATGAAATCTCCTGATGTGTTATTTCATGCACTCTAAAATTGTAGTCCCAACAAGACGGAGGGTGGGAATAACCTGCTATCATTCCAATAATATGACATATGGGAAAACAGAAAAGTGGCCACTGGGAAAGAAGATACTCAGACTGTGTTCTAAAAGTGGTAGCATGGAAAGGGGCTACACAGACCTGGATTCTGTAATGAATAAAACAAGTCAGGAACTTTAGGAATAGTTTTGCTCCATTGGTAATTGACCTCCAGAGAGAATATTCCCATGTAAGCTTCAGAGCCGGGTTTCCCAGATTATCAAGGTCCCCCACCCCTGCAAACAAACTTCAAGTGCGGCACTCTGGGATGCTCACCTCAGTGAATACAGCACAGATTAATTGGCATCTTGGGTAACGGTACCCACAGGAGATCCACAGTGTGTTTTCTGGGTGGGAATCCTTGCAGCCATCAGGGATTCAGGCCTCTGTTCGCCCCTGCTGACATCATAGGTCCTTGGGTCCAGGGGGATTTTTCTTTTCTCATGGTGTGTGCTCCTCTTCCCTCATGACTGGCTCATGTCAGGCCAAGT
>JAJEJO010005197.1:4563-21318 GCA_020662805.1 Glaucomys volans
CTCTGATGAAAAACAAGTCGTGAGGAATGAATAAAGGCCTTTCCACATTGTTCACATTTGTAAGATTTCTCTCTTGTATGTACTCTACGATGCAAATAAAGGTTTGAGGATGTAACAAAGGCTTTGTCACACTCTTTGCATTTGTATGGTTTTTCTCCAGTATGGATTCTCTTATGCTGAAGAAGTCCTGAGGAAGAAATGTAGGATTTGCCACATTCCTTACATTTGTAGGGTTTGTCTCCAGGATGGATTCTCTTATGCCCAAACAATTCTGAGGAAGAAATGAAGTCTTTCCCAACTCTTCACATTTGTAGGGTTTCTCTCCTGCATGGATTGTGTTATGCACCACCAGATGTGAGGAACTACTACAGGCTTTTTCATGGTCTTCAACCTTATGGTGTTTCTCTCCATTTTGTATTTTCTGTTGTTGTTCAACATTTGAAGATAGAGTAATTGATTCATCACATTCCCTGATTTTAAATTGATCTTTTTCAGTGCATATTGTATTAATTTCAATTTGGTTTGATGATGACTCATCAGAGGTTTTCCTATATTTGTCACCTCTATGTCTGCTGGACATTTCTCTAGTATTATTTTTCTCATGCTGATTACACTCAGAAGAGTGATGAAACAGTATGCTGTATTTCTTGCATTCATAAGCCCTTTCTGTAATCTGGACATCTGCATGGGTAGGAGGTTTTGAGCACTGATCAGTGACTTTTCCACAAAGCTGAAGGAAGTGTTGGTGTGGGAATGATAGGCATTTTGTAATGGAACTACCATTCAAATCACATTGAGATTTTGCTTCTCTGTTTTGAAATCTCTTGTCATCAGAAATATTTGAATGAGAGTTGAAGCCAATCCCATATTCACAATGACTCAAATGAACCTTTGCATCATGACCTACACTTCTTTGCTGATTTTCTAAATTGTTATTCTGAGGAAAGCAATGTCTCCAAAGTGGACTTACATGTTTGCTACAAGAAGAACCTGAGTCCACATGAATTCCTGTCACAAAGTCATTTCTTTGGCAAGATGCTTGAGGTTCACCTTCTCTGCCAGTCCTGTCAGAGGCAGCTGCTGCACAGTGGGTAGGTCCATGACAATACTCTCTCTCCCCTTCACACTCACCCCTAATCTTATATTTACTAAATTGTAAATTCTCAAGATTACTCTTTTCATATCTTCTATTTCTCACTTTTTGGAATGGCTCTTGTGCATTCTCCTCTGGTAACCATCCAGGAGTTTACAGGGAAGACATAAGTGAAAAATATCAATGTTAGAATTTATCCTCCTTACAGGATTCAGGTGAACATACATACTTCAGAAATAAAATGTTTAAAATTCTACCAACCCGAGAATACTAAGAAGATAAAAAAATAAAAATCTTCACTCCTCCTCCCTCCTTAAATATACACACTGGAAATCTATACATTGACTAAATGGCTTTTTGAAAACCCCAGACGTTGATTTTTCTAGGCTGCAGGTGATGAAAGAACTATCAAGAGCCACAGAAAGATGTGATGATGCATAATGCAGAGTGGAAGGTTGGCAAGAATGGAGGAAGGATAGATGGCATAGAGGGAAGGGAGGGGTGGGGTTGGGATGGGGATATAAGAATAATAACAGAATGTGTGACAGACATCATTGCCCTGTGTACATGTATGAATGCACAGATGGTGACTCTACTTTGTGTACAACCAGAGATACAATAACTGTACTCCATTTGTGTTCAATAAATCAATAAGTAAATTTAAAAAAGATGGAAGGTAAGTAGGATCTATTTTGCCACCACAGATCGTCCTCATAATATCAGCATGGTACACCTAGGAGAGCTGCCTCACCACTGTCCTCTTACTCAGAAGAGACAGACCTTTGGAAAATGGGTCTAATTTCTTGCATACTTGATGATTTCTGGAAACTATTACCCTGACCTTGTGTGCCAAAGGAAAGTGGGTATATTTTGGAAGGTGTGTTGAGTCAGATAAGACCTGAGACCACTGATTGTTACAGCAGCAGTGAGAGTCCCACTTGGAGAAGTTTGTGCAGCCAAAATGAGAAAGAATAGTAGACTAGAAAAAGGCAGCCAGAAAAAGGGTCTTGGAGAGGGACTTAAGGAAGTGAGGACTGGAAAATTAATGTTCTGCACCCAGTTGGTGCTAGTCACAAGGACAGTTTATTGCCAGCTCCTAGACATGAGCAACTCCCAAATGTACCTCCTCTGGGGTCAATAGACCCTCACTTTTCCCTTCATATTAATAAAAATTAGAAATGTCTATTCTGCACAGTGCCTGAAGAAGACAAATTATAGTTGATTAGCTGTTTTTCTTCAGACTGGCTGAAGGAGAAAAATTAAAGTTGAATACAATACCTATTACATAACCTCCTGGGGCAGACCAAGCCTATTAAAACCTCTAGATAACAGACATCCATTAAAATCCTCTCCCTGAACTCCTCCCACTTTGGGAGCTTTTAATTCTTTCTTTTCTTCCTTTCTTTCTTTCACTTAAGTCCTGTTACTATGCTCTCAACACTTGTGACTATGGATTTCATTCTCCAAATTTGCAAGACAAAGAACCCATCTGACATCCACACTCCATTACAGAAACAAACATTTATGTATATAAATGGAAATGGAAAAATACTGACACAGAGTGAAAAGACATCCTGAGTACAGGTGTAAAAAATTCCAAAACCCACTAATATGCCAGATTGGTATCTTGTTTCTGAGGAGGAAGAAATATTCTAGAGAATTACAGGTGGGTCTTTGGTTACTTGTTTGTTTTTCAACTGACACATAAGGCTATATGCATTTATCAAGTATAGACTGATATTTTAGAGCAACAATATCTTGTGCGGTAACAAATAGATTTGATTATCATACATATTCCATCAAAATAAACATAGCATTTTTTGGTGAGAATGTTTCAAATTCATTCTCTTATGATTTTTCCAGATGAAAACATGATGTTAATTCTGGTAAAACAACTCTCTCCATTTTTTCCCAGTTTCATGCTGCCATTTTTTGTACTTTGTGATAAATCTCCCTAACCCTCATCAGGGGGTTCATCAGTTCTTATGGCTAACACATTCTTTACCTACATGAGATCATCATATTTACGTTCTACAGAAAAGTGAGATCTTGTGATATTGGACTATTTCTCCCAAGTTCTCTTCAATAAACATAATGTCCTTCAAGTGTGTCCACATTACCATAAACTATAGGATTCTCTTCTTAATGATATCATAACATTCCACTCTATGGGCTTGTGTGTGTGAGAGTGTGTGGGTGTCCAATCCATGTTCATACATGGATTTATAAATTTATAAATTTTCCCTTGATGGTCATGGGTAAATCTCATATCTTTCACACTGTGAATAATCATTTAATAAGCATGGGAGTACAGACATCTTTTCAACATTCTGGTTCCATTCCTAGTTGCAAAACTCAGTTTTGGCTTTGCTTGTCTCTACAGTAATGTTCTCTTCATTTTCAAAGAATTGCTGTACGGTTGAATGCTTGAAATAAACACCAGGTGGGTTTGTATAAATGCCTAAATTTCACCAATACTTAATGAAATATTCAAAACGCAAGGCCAACATGGCCCAATTGAAGTGACTAAATAAATGTTCAGAATTAAATTCTAAAGAAACATGATTGGTGAATTTCAGAAGAATTCAAAATAAATATCTCAGTGATGCTCATAGAGCTAAATGAGCAAGGACAACAATAAAACAGGAAATCATATTACCAACTAAGAGACAAAGACTGCAATGGAAACAGAAGGAAATAGTAATTTTCATGCTGAAGAATGAAATCAGAAATAAAGTTTGAGAAATTATTAAATTTAGAGAGAAACTAGTTTTTATAATCCAAGAACACAATTCATTCAAACTAGAACAAATAGACAATCAATGAAATAACTTTGCCCAAATCAAGCTGTGTAAATGCCTGAATATTTCACAATGTATTACAGTTTTATATAAACTATAATTCATGAATAAATAAATACATAGATTAATTAAAGAAAGCCTGAAAGAGTAGAGGATGGGGATCAGGATGGAGAATGGAAGGAACAGGGAATTACTTGGAATTGAAATGCAGAATTCAGTTATATAAACTTATGCATATAACCTCAGCAGTCAGAATCCACACATTCCAAAATACAGGGAGTAAATGCTGAACTTGACAGTGCTGGATACACAGAACTTCACTTGTGGAGGGCAAACAAGGCAGTACCCCCAACAGGTGGTAATCTTGCTGCTAACTCTCAGACAATTATGGACCATTTCCCTGAACCACCAAAAGCATAGTAGGTTACTGTACACAGCAAAAATTAGGTTGGACTTCCCAGGGCTATATCAGACGTGACTTGGTATGATAGGTAACACCACACCCAAGAAACGTAATGATAATCCAAGTAATTTCCCAACCTAAATAATGAAATGGAAAATCACATACAGGAGGCATCCAGGACCCCAAATATACAAAATTATAACAGACCCACACCAAGGCACATTATCAAGAACATGCCTAACATACAGAATAATGATTGAATTTCAAAGGTTGCCAACAGAAAAGCTACAAGTAATATTTAGAGGGAAACCAATATAGATCTCAGCTGATTTCTCAACACAGACCCTCAAAGCTAGGAGGTTTTGGAACAATACATACAAAGCTCTGAATGAAAAGGGATGCCATCCAAGAATATAATACCCAACAAAATTAAGCTTCAGTAAAGAAGGTGAAACAAAAACTTTCCACAAGAAATACAACTTGAAAAAGTCACCACTAGAGAAACCGCACTAGAAAACATAATCAATAAAGTACTTCATGACGAAGTAGAAAATATAAGTGAAAACCAGCAAAGGGAGAAACTACACAAGATGAAAATCAATCACAGGATAAATAACCAGAAAGAGGTGCATGTGTTAAATATTTTTTTCAATTCTGTATGCTCTCTCCTCACACTATTGTTTGTTTCCTTTGCTAAGAAGACGCTTTTTAATTTGAAGCCATCCATTTATTAATTCTTGATTTTAATTCTTGTGCTTTAGGAGTCTTGTTAAGGAAGTCAGATGCTCAGCCTACATGGTAAAGATGTGGGCCTGGTATTCCTCCTGTTAGGTTCAGGGACTCTTGTGTAGTGCCTAAGTATTTGGTCCACTTTGACTTGAGTTTTGTGCAGGGTGAGAGACAGGGAATTGACCTCACACACCTTACATACAGCATTAATCTCCAGGATATATAAATAACTCAAAAACTTAATAACAACAAAAATAACCCAATTAATAAATGGCCTAAGGAATTGAACAGATATTTCATAGAAGAAATACAACCAATCAACAAATAAGAAAAAGTGTTTCAACATCATTAGCAACTAGAGAAATGCAAATCAAAACTACTATGTGATGTCATCTCATCTTAGTCGGATTGGCAATTATCAATTTCACAAACAACAATAAATGTTGGTGATGATGTGGGAAAAGCAGTTGCATTCATACACTGCTGATGGGAATGCAAAATGGTGCAACCATTATGGAAAGCACTGTGAAGATTGCTCGGAAAACACCATTTGACCCAGCTACTCAGTCCTTGGTTTATACACAAAGGACTTAAAATCAGGAAAATATAGTGATGCAGCCACAACAATGCATATAGCAGCTCTATTCACAATTGCTAAACTATGAAACCAAACTTGGTGCTGCTCAATAAACTAATGGATAAAAACTGTGGTATAGATATATGATGGACTGTTACTCAGCCTTAAAAAAGATGATTATGGCATTTGCCACTAAATGGATAGAGCTCAAGAACATCATGCTAGACTTCCTGAGCCCACAGAGCTCAGCTCCGGTCTTCCCCACCACTGCGCGGCGTTTCCTGGGCAGTCTGGCCAGGGGGGCTGGAGTCACTGGCTCCTGCGCTTCCCTGGCAGACAGTGACCATCTGGGACTTCCTGAGTCCACAGAGCTGGGCTCCGGTCTTCCCCACCACTGCGCGGCGTCTCCTGGGAGGTCTGGCCTGAGGGGCTGGAGTCTCTGGCTCCAGCGGCGGCCTCTGCCCAGAAGGATTAATCATGCCCAACCTGGAGGTTATGAGACAGCAGCTATCTTGGGTCACCACTTGATCAAGCACCTCTCAAACATCAGGTGAGTTACTGGAAATTTGCAGGGACACGTTAAGTCTTTAGAGGGAAATTGCATTCCCTCTGATTCACACTACTAGAGGGGAAGATACATGTGCAACATGAGAAAACACGAGAAGAAAGTGTCCCAAACAAACCTAGATGATACATCAAGAGAACCCAAAGACAGCACGGTAAAAGGAATGACAGAAAGGGAGTTCAAAATGTTCATCATTAAAATGATCCAAGACGAGAATGATGTGACGAGAGAGCAGATTCAGGCTATGAATAATCAGCTAATAGAGCAATTGCAGGAAGCAAAAAATCATTTCAATAAAGAGATGGAAGTTCTGGGAAAAAAACAAACAGAAATCCTTGAAGGAAACAAGGAAATGAAGGAAACAATCAACCAACTTAAAAACTCAATAGAAAGCATACTTAACAGAATAGATCACTTGGAAGACAGAACCTCAGACAAAGAAGACAAAATATTTAATCTTGAAAACAAAGTCAAACAAACAGAGAAGATGGTTAGGAATCATGAACGAAACCTCCAAGAAATATGGGACATCATGAAAAGACCAAATTTAAGAGTTATTGGGATTGAGAAAGGCACAGAGATACAAACCAAGGGTATGAATAATCTGTTCAATGAAATAATATCAGAAAATTTCCCAAATATGATGAATGAGATGGAAAATCAATTACAAGAGGCTTACAGGACACTAAACACACAGAATTTCAACACATCCACACCAAGGCACATTATAATGAAAATAGCTAACATACAAAATAAAGATAGAATTTTAAAGGCGGCGAGAGAAAAGCATCAGATTACCTACAGGGGGAAACCAATACAGATATCAGCAGATTTCTCAGCCCAGACCCTAAAATCAAGAAGGGCGTGGAACAACATATTTCAAGCTCTGAAAGAAAATGGATGCCGACCAAGAATCTTATACCCAGCAAAACTTACCTTTAGATTAGATGACGAAATAAAATCCTTCCATGATAAACAAAAACTTAAAGAATTCACAAAGAGAAAGCCTGCCCTACAGAACATTCTCAACAAAATATTCGAAGAGGAAGAAATGAAAAACAACAATTGCAGCCCACATGGGGAGGAATTACCCGAAAGAAAGAGTCAAACAAAGGAGAAATAAAGTTAAGCTAAAAACCCCAAAAAAGCTCAAATGGCAGGAAATACAAGTCATATCTCAATAATAACCCTGAATGTAAATGGCCTAAACTCATCAATCAAAAGACATAGACTGGCAGATTGGATTAAAAAGAAAGACCCAACAATATGCTACCTTCAAGAGACTCATCTCATAGAAAAACATGCCCACAGACTAAAGGTGAAAGGTTGGGAAAAAACATACTGTGCATATAGACTGAATAAAAAAGCAGGAGTTTCCATCCTCATTTCAGATAAAGCAGACTTCAAGCCAAAATTAGTCAGAAGGGATAAGGAAGGACATTTCATACTGCTTAAAGGATGCATAAATCAGCAAGACATAAAAATCATAAATATTTATGCACCGAACAATGGTGCATCCATGTATGTCAATCAGATCCTTCTCAATTTCAGGAACCAAATACACCAAAACACAATAATACTGGGGGACTTTAACACTCCTCTCTCACCATTGGACACAAGCAAAAATTGAACAAAGAAACCATAGGACTCAATGACACAATCGCTAATTTGGACTTAACAGACATATATAGAATATTCCATCCATCAAAAAGCGAATACACTTTCTTCTCAGCAGTGCAGGGGTCCTTCTCTAAAATAGACCATATGTTATGCCACAAAACTACTCTTAGCAAATACAAAAACTTAGAGATACTACCTTGTATACTATCAGACCATAATGGAATGAAATTAGATATCAATGATAAAGTTAGAAACAGAAACTACTCCAACACCTGGAGATTAAATAACACGCTATTGAATGATACATGGATAACAGAAGACATTAGGGGAGAAATTAAAAGATTCTTAGAGGTCAACAAGAACAAAGATACAATATATAAAAATCTGGGACACTATAAAAGCAGTGCTATGAGGAAAATTCATTGCATGGAGTGCTTTTAATGAAAGAATGAAAAGTCAACAAATCAATGACCTCACATTACAGCTCAAAGTCCTAGAAAAAGAGGAATAGATTGTCACCAAAAGTAGAAGACAGGAAATAATCAAAATTAGAGCTGAAATCAATGAAATTGAAACAAAAGAAACAATTCAAAAAATTGACAAAACAAAAAGTTGGTTCTTTGAAAAAATAAACAAAATTGATTAACCCTTAGCCACGCTAACAAAGAGAAGGAGAGAGAAACTCCAAATTTGTAAAATTGGTGATGGAAATGGAAATATTACAACAGACACAATTGAAATACAAAACACAATAAGAACCTACTTTGAAAATTTATACTCCAACAAAATAGAAAACACGGTAGACATCAACAGGTTCCTAGAGGCATATGAGCCACCCAAACTGAATCTGGAGGACATACACAACTTAAATAGATCAATTTCAAACAATGAAATAGAAGAAGTCATCAAAAGCCTACCAACAAAGGAAAGTCCAGGACCAGACAGATTCACAGCCGAGTTCTACAAGACCTTCAAAGAAGAGCTCATTCCAATACTCCTCAAAGTTTTTCATGAAATAGAGGAGGAGGGAACCATTCCAAACTCATTGTATGAGTCTAATATCATCACCCTGATAGCAAAACCAGAGAAGGGCACGTCAAGGAAAGAAAATTTCAGACCCATATCTCTAATGAATATAGATGCAAAAATTCTTAACAAAATTTTAGCGAATCACATACAAAAGCATATTAAAAAGATAGTGCACCATGATCAAGTGGATTTCATCCCGGAGATGCAAGGTTGGTTCAACATCCGGAAATCAATAAATGTAATTCACCACATCAACAGACTTAAAGTCAAGAACCACATGATTATTTCAATAGACACAGAGAAAGCATTTGATAAAATACAGCACCCCTTCATGCTCAAAACACTAGAAAAAACAGGGATAGTGGGGACATTCCTTAACATTGTGAAGGCTATCTATGCTAAACCCACAGTTAACATCATTCTAAATGGAGAAAAATTCAAAGCATTCGTCCTGAGAACTGGAACAAGGCAGGGATGTCCTCTTTCGCCACTACTATTCAACATTGTTCTTGAAACTCTAGCCAGAGCAATTAGAGAGACCAAAGAAATTAGAGGAATACAAATAGGAAAAGAAGAGCTCAAACTATCCCTATTTGCTAATGACATGATTCTCTATTTAGAAGACCCTAAGAATTCCACCAGAAAACTTCTGGAACTCTTAAATGAATTCAGAAAAGTAGCAGGATATAAAATTAATGCTCATAAATCTAATGCATTTTTATTCATAAGTGATGCATCCTCTGAGAGAGAAATTAGGAAAACTACCACATTTACAATAACCTCAAAAAAAATTAAAATACTTGGGAATCAATCTAACAAAAGAAGTGAAAGACCTCTACAATACGAACTACAGAACACTAAAGAAAGAAGTTAAAGAGCATCTGAGAAGATGGAAAGATCTCCCATGTTCATGGATAGACACAATAAATATTGTCAAAACGGTCATACTTCTAAAAGTGCTATACAAATTCAATGCAATTCCAATTAAAATCCCAATGACAGACCTCATAGAAATAGAGCAAGCAATCATGAAATTTATTTGGAGGAATAAGAGATCCAGAATAGCTAAAGCAATCCTTAGCAAGAAGAGTGAATCAGGGGGTATCACAATACCAGATCTTCAACTATTCTACAGAGCAATAGTAACAAAAACAGCATGGTATTGGCACCAAAATAGACAGGTAGATCAATGGCACAAAATAGAGGACACAGAGACAAACCCACATAAATACAGGTATCTCATACTTGACAAAGGAGACAAAAACATACAGTGGAGAAAAGACAGCCTCTTCAACAAATGGTGCTGGGAAAATTGGAAATCCATATGCAGCAAAATGAAATTAAAACCATATCTCTCACCCTGTACAAAACTCAACTCAAAGTGGATCAAGGACCTAGAAATCAGACCAGAGACTCTGCACCTAATAGAAGATAAAATAGGTCCAAATCTCTGTCATGTTGGCCTAGGACCAGATTTCCTTAACATGATTCCCAAAGCGCAAGAAATTAAAGCAGGAATCAATGATTGGGAAAGAGTCAAACTAAAAAGCTTTTTCTCAGCAAAGGAAACAATCAGCAATGTGAAGAGAGAGCCTTCAGAGTGGGAGAAAATCTTTGCTACACACTCTTCAGATAGAGCACTAATCTCCAGAATCTACAAAGTACTCAAAAACCTTTACACAAAAATCACTAATAACCCAATCAATAAATGGGACAAGGAAATGAACCGACACTTTACAGAGGAAGATCTACAAGCAATCAACAGATTTAGGAAAAATGTTCAACATTCCTTGTTATAAGAGAAATGCAAATCAAAACCACCTCAAGATTTCATCTTACCCCAATTAGAATGTCTTTTATTAAGAATACAGGCAACAATAGGAGTTGGCGAGGATGTGGGGAAAAGGGTACACTCATACATTGCTGGTGGGAGTGCAAGATGGTGCAGCCACTCTGGAAAGCAATGTGGAGATTCCTTAGAAAACTTGTAATGGATCCACCATTTTTACCCAGCTTGACCTATACCCAAAGGACTTAAAATCAGATTACTACAGAGATGCAGCCACATCAATGTTCATAGCTGCTCAATTCACAATAGCTAGATTGTGGAACCAACCTAGATGCCCTTCAATAGATGAATGGATAAAGAAACTGTGGTATATATACACAATGGAATATTACTCAGCCATAAAGAATAATGAAATTATGGCATTTGTAGGTAAATGGATGATGTTGGAGACTGTTATGCTAAGTGAGATCAGCCAATCCCCAAAATCCAAAGGCCGAATGGTCTCTCTGATAAATGAATGATGATGCATAATGCAGGGGGGAAGGGTGGCAAGAATGGAGGAAGGATAGATAGCATAGAGGGAAGGGAGGGGTGGGGTCAGGGTGGGGGGTAAGAATATTAACAGAATGTGTGACAGACATCATTGCCTTGTGTACATGTATGAATGCACAGATGGTGTGATTCTACTTTACGTACAACCAGAGAAACAATAGCTGTACTCCATTTGTGCTCAATGAATCAATAAGCAAATAAAAAAAAGAACATAATGCTAACTGATATAAGCTAAACCCAAAAAACAAAAGTCTACTGTTTTCTCTGATATGTCGATGCTAATTTACATTGAGGAGGCAAGGAAAGAATAGAGTTACTTCAGATTAGGTAAAGGTCATTGAAGGGAGGGCGGTATACAGATAAAAAGAGAGTAGAATGAATCAGACATTATTATCCTATGTACATAAGCAACTATATGACCGGTCCCCTTCTATATCGTGTATAACCAGAAGGATGAGAAAGAATACTCCATTGTATATGATATATCAAAGTGCATTCTAATGTCATGTATAACTTATACAATGAAATAAAATTCAAAAAACTAGAAATAATTCAATATGACATGGAATAAAACTCATATCTCAATAATAACATTGAAGGCAAATTAATCAATCAAAAGACATAGAGTGGCAGATTAGATTAAAAAGCAAAGTCTAACAATATCTGTTTTCAAGACACTCACATCGAAAACAAAGACAACCCGACTGAACATAAAAGAACAGCAAAAAACATTCACATTGATCTGGAAAATCAACAGGGATTTCTATGATAAAATCAGATAAAGATTGAATTCAAGTAAAGTAAATCAGTAGGGATCATGAAATTTCTTTCATCTGCTTAAGGGAAATATACATCAACAGCACATAAGAATCACAAACCGTGAAGTTTTTATGTACAAAGAAATTCCTCTCAATTTTCAGAATAAAACCGACCAGAAAACAATAATAACAGGTGACTTTTACTTTTCTCCCTCATTATTAGATGGATCCTCCAAACAGAAACCATAGAAGTTATGAAACTAATAACTACAATTAATAATTTAAATTTAACTGACATATATGGAATGTTTCATCCATCAAGGACGGAACACATTTCTTCTCATCAAAACAAATATCCTTTCTGAAACAGACTATATCTTAGGCCACAAAGCAACTCTTAGCAAATACAAAAAGTAGAGATTTTACATTGTATTCTATCAGATCATAATTGACTGAATTTAGACATCCATAACAAAACAAAAAAATAGAAGCTTCTTTAACACCTGCAGATTACATAGCATGCTATTGAAAAATCAATGGATACTAGAAGAAATAAGGGATTAAATTCAAAACTGCTTAGAAGTGAATGAAAATAGTGATAGAACATTTCAAAAATTCTGGGACTCTATGAAGGCAGTGCTACAAGAAAATGGCACTGCATTAATCTCATTAAAAGAATAGAATGTCAAAGAATAAAGGATCAACCATTACATATGAAAACCCTAGAAAAAGAAGAAAAAATCAACTCCAAAAGCAGGATACAGGAAATAATTAAAATCAGAGATGAAATCAATCAAATTGAAAAAAAGAAACAATTCAAAAACTGGCAAAACAAAAAGGTGGTTCATTGAAAAAAGTAAATAAAATTGATAAACCCTTAGCCATACTAATGAAGAGAAAGAGAGAATATTCAAATTACTAAAATTTGTGGTGAAGAATTAAATATCTCAAAGCACACTACTGAAATACAGAAGAGGGGATCCAAGATGGCGGATTAGAGGAAGGCTGCATTCCTACTTGCTCCGTGGATTCCTACTTGCTCGGGATTCAAACAGCAGGAATATGACTCTCAACGAGATTTTATATTCAAAGCACATATAAGGGGTCCCCAGGTGCCGCTCCAGAACCAACTCAGCCGGGCTGGGCTCGGCCCGCTGCGGGCAGCTACGATCTGGAAGTGCCAGACCCTGCAGCTGCTTCGGAGCCACCGACCTGGATCTGCACCAGCCAACAAGTGAGTGCGGGTCCCCAGTAGCACTTTGGAGTCACTGGCCACGGCTCCAGCACCAGCCGGCGGCCTCCCAGGCACAGACCGAGCATCTCAGGCTACCTGGGCATTCAGAGGTGTCCGGGAAACTCTGAGATCGCGGACTCTGGTGGGGAGATGGAACTACCCCACGCCATTTTGGCGGCTTAACTGGTGGAGAAGGCTCATTACCAGCTTCCTGGGGCCTCCGGCTGCGTCAGGGGAGCTCCAACCGGGAAACTCTGGGAACGCAGTCTCTGGCGGGAAGTGGGAACTATTCTGTGCCACTCCCCCCAGCTTCCCTGGGGGAGAGTGCCCATCTTGGGCTTCCCAGGCCCTCTAGCCGCACCTGGAGAGGTTGGCCCGAAGCCCCTGGAATCGCTGACCCCGGCAGGGAGGTGGAACTGCTCTGAGTTTGGCGGCTTCCCTGGCAGAGGGGGTCCATTTCCAGCTTCCTGGGGCCGCCAGCAGTGTCAGCAGTGTCTGGAGTGATCCAGCAGGGAGCTTTGGGCCTTTGGCAATAGCTTACAGTGTCCCCAGGAGAGAGCAACCACCTGCCACTGCCTGAACCCCCAGCGAGGAGTTCAGGTCAGCCTGGGCTCTCAAGCCCAGTGTCTCCATCACTGAGCACAGTTCTGTGACACCACCCCAACTTGAACTAGTGCCCAGGCCCATACCCAGGCCCGGAGTCTACCACCTTGCTGTATCTAATTGTCTATCAACACTAGGCTGCCTCTGCCCAGAAGCATTGATCATTCCCAACCTGGAGGTAGTGGGACAGCACCTTTCTTGGGTCACCGCTTGATCAAACACCCCTCAAGCAACAGAGGGGAAGATACACGAGCACCATGAGAAAACACGGGAAGAAAGTGTCCCAATTAAACCTAGATGATATATCAAGAGAACCCAAAGACAGCATGGTATGACATGAAACCTATAAGCTTCTCTACAGTATAGGAAACAATCAAGAACATGAACAGAGAGTCTACAAAATGAGAGAAAGTCTTTATTACTTGTACCTCAGATACACCATCAATCTCCAGGTTATACAACCACCTCAACAAACTTAACACCAAAAAAACAAACAACCCAATCAATAAATGGGCAAAGATCAGATACTTCACAGAAAAAAATACAAATGGTCAAAATAAATACATGAAAAAAAGCTTGACATGTCTAGATTTTAATGAAAATCAAATTAAAACTACACTGAGGTGCCATCTCAGTCTGGTCAGAATGGCAGTCATTAAGAAGAGAAACAAAAATATTTATTAGCAAGATGTGGGAGGAAAGGTACACTGACACATGGCTGGTGGGACTGCAAATTAGAGCAACCACTATGAAAAAAAGTATGGAGATTCTTCAGAAAAATTGAAATGAAACCAACATTTCACATAGCTATGCCACTCCTTCGCTTATACCCAAAGGAATTAAAATCAGCATACTACAGGGACATAGCCATATGGATGTTACAGCAGCTCAATTCATGATAGCCAAGCTATTGAATGAACTTAAGTGCCCTTCAGCACATGAATACATTAAAAAATTGTGGTATATATATATACACAATGGAATATTACTCAGCCTTAAAGAAGAATTATATTATGGCATTTACTGGTAAATGCATTAAACAAGAGACCATCTTGCTACATGAAAGAAATCAGCCCCCACAAATCTAGAGGTTGAATGTTCTGATATGTGGATCCTAATCCAAAAAATGGGAGGGTGAGGAGGGCAAGTGTAGAAGTTTGTTGGATGAGATAATGGGGAATGAAGGGAAGGGAGATGAAAATAAAAAAGAATTTAGAAAGGAACAAATACAACTTTCCCATAATTACATATGAATATTTGGCCAGTGCAACTATGGATCATGTTCAACCACAATAATGGGATCAAAATTGTAATGGACAGTACCCCATGTATGTGTATAGTACTCCATATATGTGAATATATGTATGCGTATTTATTGCTGCTGTTTTTAGATACACATGACATAGGGTACAGCATATATGTGTGCGTATATATGTATGTATATATATATATAGATGTATATATATATATATATATACATGTCAAAATACACCCTATTGTCATGTATATCTAAAAACAGCAACAATAATAGATCATATACCATATAGGAAAAAAGATTCTTAGAAGTGAGAATCTATTACCACTTTATTAGCAATTTTATTTAGAGTTTTTTTATTTTCTCAGCATTATATAAAATATTGTAATAAAAAAAAGAATTTAGAAAGTACAAAATTGAGATGTTCAATGCATGAAAAGGAGAAATATAAATGAACTAATAAAAAATACAAAAAGTGAAAAATTATTTCATTAAAGCCACAGATATTCTTAAAAAGAATTAAATATAAATCCTGATTAAATATAAATCACTAAATCAAATAAACATTCTTTGAGGGCATATCCAGTAGATTAGACAACATAGTAAAGTCTCGCCATATAAACACAAATTAGCAATCTTGAAAATAAATCCAACAATAAAGATGTTAATAGAAACTGAGTAGAAAAATGAAATTCTGGCATATCATAACAGACCATATCTAAGAATCAATGGGGTAGAAAATTTTACCAAATTCAAAATTAACAGGTGTGTGCTGTTTTCAATGAAGTAAAATCAGAAAATTTTCAAAACCTCAGGAATAAGAAACATTTAGAATCCTCAAAAATACAAGATCTGAAGGACCCTCTCCAAGATGCATATGCTTAATATTCAGAAAAAGGACAGAATATTAAATGCCACATTGAGAAGTATGCAAATTAGGATTTAACTTGTTTCTGAGATGAGACGCTAAAAGCCAGAAGGACTTTGAGTAATATATATCAAACATTTAAGGGAAATTTATGCTAACCGAGACTACTATATACCAAGTGAAAGTATCTGTCAAAATTTTAAGAGGAAGAAGAACCTTCCATGAGAAGAAGAAATTAAAAGAATTCATGAGACTCCATCTTGAGCTGTCTGAGCCCTCGGACCTAAGACCACCCCTTCCCACGGGGACATGGTGCTGCGGCTCCAGGTGAGATTTAGCCAGAAGCGGAGCTGCTTGCTGGCTCCAGTGGGGAATTTGGGCCCGGTCAGCGCCATTCTACAGCTTCCGTGGTGGAGAGACTCCATCTTGAGCTGTCTGAGCCCTCGGACCTAAGCTCAGCCCTTCCCGCGGGGACACGGTACTGCGGCTCCTGGTTGCCTATGCCCAGAAGCATTGATCATTCCCAACCTGGAGGTTGTGAGACAGCAGCTATCTTGGGTCACCACTTGATCAAGCACCTCTCAAACATCTGGTGAGTTACTGGAAATCTGCAGGGACGCCCTAAGTCTTTACAGGGAAAGTGCAATCCCTCTGATTTACACTACTAGAGGGGAAGATATATGAGCAGCATGAGAAAACACGGGAAGAAAGTGTCCCAAACAAACTTAGATGATACATCAAGAGATCCCAAAGACAGCATGGTAGAAGGAATGACAGAAATGGAGTTCAGAATGTTCATAATTAAAATGATCTGAGAAGAGAATGAGGTGATGAGAGAGCAGATTCAGGCTATGAATAATCAGCTAATAGAGCAATTGC